>CAUYPK010017362.1:0-12983 GCA_963574355.1 Loris lydekkerianus
CCTGAGTGCAGGTGCTACTCACAGGCGGATTACGGCACCCTCACCCCCAGCTCCTGAGTGCAGGTGCTACTCACAGGCGGATTACGGCACCGTCACCCCCAGCTCCTGAGTGCAGGTGCTACTCACAGGCAGATTATGGCACACTCACCTCTAGCTTCTGGACTCAAGCTCTCCTTCTGGCTCAGCCTTTGAGTAGCTGGGACTTCAGGAGCATGAACCACATCTAGCTCTTTGTCTTCCTGACCCAAAAGACTACAGATGACCACTCTGTATCCCCCAGCCCAACTATTTCTGCAGAAGGCCAATCAAGACTCAGCCTTGCTGTGCCCTGGACATCTAGGAGTGAGACCTCAGAATCAAGCCAATGTTATAAACACTTTTTATCACCTGGGGAAAACATAGCTATGAATTGTTCACCAGATTGTTCACCAAATATCTGACTCTGCCCTCTGCCCTCTGCTCCTCCCCACAATACCTCAGCTTTTACCAGATCCACATCAAGACACAATGCATCTGCCAGAAGCCAAATAGAAATCCAAGATAGGCACTGGTGACGCGAGGGGTGAAAAACATCTGTAATCCGAAAGATGAGGAGAAGGCCAGTGCACATTTTGTACCCATCTTTTTATCTTTATGTTACAGCTCTATGATTAATTGCACTGCTTTGTTCAGAAATAGCTCTGTCAGAATAAAATCTGGGGCTTTTATAAATTGTTCTTTTCTGAAATATTATCCCCTCTATTAATATAAACGTTTCATATTTCTGTTAGAGTATTGGGGAGGTTCAGCACTTAGGGAATTCATTATTTGTGTTTTGACTGCTTGTACCTTAATGTAGTCTAAAATATAAAAATAAAGGGAAATGCCTAGTGTGCAGTTTTGCACTATGGCAATGTGCACTCTCTTAACGGAGATGCAGAGATTGTCTAACAGAGCACATTTCTGATCAAATGGTTTACACACGACACAAAAACTCTTCTAGACAAGAGGTAAGAAGCCTGGCTAGGAAAGAAACAGGAAGAGAGGCAAACTATCTAACTGTAGTTTCACAGAATTTAAAACCTAGAAGGATCTCAAACATCAGCTTGTCCAGTACTTTGTGTTGCAGAGAACAGTGACTCTGAAGACGAGCCCACAAAATAAGGATTATTGTCACGTAGGTTTGGGATTTATTGAATATTATACTTCCTTTCAGATCTAGAGTGAACCTTCAGTTACTAAAACTTCTGAAATGTCCCGCAATTCAAAATACAAAAATATTTTTTAACCCACCATTTCTCAGACATACCATATATACTTGAGTATAAGCCGAGTGTTTTTGGCACAAAATTTGTGCCGAGTTCGGGTTTTTCGGCACAAATGTTGTGCTGAAAAAACTCGGCTTATACTCGAGTATATAAGGTACTTGCATTCTGACCATCGTACACGGATTTGTATTTCTGAAACATCCCACAGAACCAGTGTTCCTCCTTGCAGATCCTGCTCAGGAACGTGCTGATCATACATAATCATTCTGAGGAAACTGAGGCTCAAAGAAGTTAATTGACTTGGCCAAAATCCTGTAACTAAGTGGCGGCTGATAATTCAGCAAATAGCATGATGAAAGGGCAGATGAAGGTGGGAAACAATGCCCGGTGTGGCAGCTCACGCCTATAATCCTAGCACTCTGGGAGGCCGAGGCAGGTGGATTGCCTGAGCTCACAGGTTGGAGACCAGCCTGAACCAGTGTGAGACCTCATCTCTAAAAATAGCCGGTGTGGCAAGCGCCTATAGTCCCAGCTACTTGGGAAGCTGAGGCAGGAGGATTGCTTGAGCCCAAGAGTTTGAAGTTGCTGTGAGGTGTGATGCCACAGCACTCTACCAAGGGTGACAAAGTGAGAAGGGAGGGAGGGAGGAAGTGAGGCAAGGAAGGAAGGAAGGAAGGAAGGAAGGGAGGGAGGGAGGGAGGGAGGGAGGGAGGGAGGGAATAAGCAAAGATCTCCATCATCTTTCCTTTCCACCCCCACCATACCAGGAAAAAGTCCTCTCCTCTGTGTCCCTGTCTCAGTACCCTTGCTTGAACTCTTACATGTAAGTCTCTCATCTTTTACCTGTCTGCTTGATCAGTGTTATCCAGTTTAGATTAATGAGCCTGTCCTTCCCCTTAAGGAAGCCTTTTAAACAGTGATCTTCTAGAATCCAGAGTCAAATCAATGACTTGCCAAGGGATTGGCTTGAATGGTGGGAGTGGTAGGATCATGAGAAATAATTTAAGGCAGAAGGAGCTTTGTGGTTCTCCTCAAATTTATTTCTGTTTATTTTAGAGATTCCCCTGATAGGACAGGAATCAGATAGGATTGGAAAGTTTCTTAAATCAGTTATAAAGCGGGTGACAGCTCTCCTTATTGTAAGACCTTCACCTCCTTCTCTGCCCTCCTTTCCTTTCCATTTCAATGTTATTCAGTACATTGCTTCTCCTGGAGAGAGCTGAAACCCACAGGTGAGAACAGCCAAGAAGCTGTAGGAAATCAGTTTGCTTATCTGTGACACTTTATAAACTCTATAGCACTCTGCCTTTCTTGAATTTGCATAACCTGGCTGAAAACTGTCCCTTCTAGCAAAGTCTTTTTCCTAAATGGTTTCCATTGGAGATGAAAATACCATTGCAGACAGTACAGTTTTTAAAAAAGTTATTCCAGTCTATGAAACGCATTACCCTTCATTTAAAAAGTTGAGCCTCTGAATAGCTTTGGTGGGAAAAAACTTTTCACGGCATGTTGATTTCCACTTGCCTGGTTTGCCTGTACCAAACATTGGCAACAGGA
This sequence comes from Loris lydekkerianus, assembly GCA_963574355.1. Lineage (NCBI taxonomy): Eukaryota > Metazoa > Chordata > Mammalia > Primates > Lorisidae > Loris > Loris lydekkerianus. The sequence goes on from CAUYPK010017362.1 coordinate 2,805, forward strand.
GTTGAACACTGAGTTGTTTCTCAGAATTGGGTGGAGTTGATGCCGATGCAGCCGTATCTCACGTGCTAATCCCTAAAACAAGATTTTAAACCAGTTGGCTGTGATTCCAATCTATGGCAATGAACAGAAAGAAGAACCTTGGCCCTTAGAGATCGAACAGATCTCCCCTTGTCTATTTCTCTGTTTAAAAGCACCAGCCCTAACTACGAGCATTATTCCCTTCTGTGAACAGGGGGTCATGTGAGAGACAGCTCATGAGAGAGTTTTTCAGTGGCAAAGAAGGACAGCATACATTTTTATCTAAGTGAAGCAAGTTTGCTATATTGTCCTCTCTTTTACTCCATTAGAATAAGGATGAAATACCCTCAACAAATGCCATATGCATAAGCAGGTAGTCTGACATGGCCTAGACAAAAAGAATATCATTAAAGCAGTAAAGAAATCACACATAAATAACTAAATCTGGGTGATGGAAAGAGGAATGATTATTTTCTCCCTTGAATTTTCTGTTGTTTTTTTTTTGTTGTTGTTGTTGTTGTTTTTAATAGAGTTACCTACGCACTTTTAATAAGCACACTACATCTTGGTATGAAAGGGTGATGCAGACAGATTTTTAATTTCACCTATGAAGATGTCCCACCTAACTTTCCTGGAAGTTGTGACACCCTCCTTTACCTGGAAGGTAATCCTAGGACACAAAGGCATTCTCTGAGGAATATCTGCACAGCTTGTGGCATTAATTTGCTTTTTTCTGGACATCACAGAGCAAAATTAGGTGGCAGTCGTCATCTAATATAAAACCTACCCCTTCCATCTAAACCAATCTGTGATGGTTTGACGAAATTCAGGTATTGCCAATGTGATACTATTAAGGGGTAGGGCCTTAAAGAAGTAATTAGTCCATAAGGGCTTCTACCTCTTGAATGGGATTAAGGCTTTTATAAAAGAGGCTTCTTATGACATTAACTCATTCTTTTTTCCATCTTCCACATGTGAAGATACAGCAACAAAGTTTCATCTTAGGAGCAGGGAGACCGGCCAATACCCTTGCTCTTGGACTTTCCAGATTCCAGAAATGTGAGAAAAATTTTCATTCTTCATAAATTTCTCATTATCAGCTGTTTTGTTATAACAGCACAAATGAACTAAGACACTATCTTACATGATTTCCCTGGGATCTTCACAGTTTTTCTCTTCACAACATACTTATTGATGGCTGACTTTGCACAAGATAATATGCCCATGCGAACATCCATGAGAAAAAGACTTTACACAAATAATAAGCTAGAAAGAATATGTCAGTACAAAATACAGGTATGAATACAAGAGTAAAATTCACACTGATGGAAGAACCAGAAGAAAAGGCTTCCTTGTGCAGGCTGCATTGAACTAGGCCTTGAAGGATAAAAGGATTGTCAATTGGGGAATAAGGGATGGAGAGACACCCCTGACCAAAGACACATGACTGAGAACAAGTCAGAACTGAGGCAAAAAATTCTGTGAATTCCCTCAGTTGGGTGATTGGGAATCTGAATTGAAAGAATACAACAAAAGAACATTCTTTCATGAATTTATACATAAAAGAAAAACCATGTACTTCTAATACTATTCCTTTGTTCTTCCATGAAAAAGCCACTACATAAATGCAGAAGCCATTTACTTCTACTGAATAAAATTCAGTATTTTTCAGGGATTAATATCTTTAGAACACTTTTTTCTCTCACAGATTGAAAAATTCTAAGAAATTAAACATATTCTGTATGGATAGTCAAGGCAAAAAACAGGTGAAAATCTATATAGCAAAAAAAGAACAAATCCTGTGGGAATGTGCTAGATCTTTTAAATTACTGATTACATAGATCTCATGTCCTAGAAGCTAAGAACTCTTGTATGTTTAATTATTTTAGGCTGTATACTAAAAATTATGCCACATCTTCAATCAATCAAAACTACTTTATTAGATCAGCATTAACGGATAGCTCTAAATGTCAAAAAATATATGTTGGTTTCTATTTATCTGGGAATTTGATTAGTGCAGTCTCTTGATTTTATAGTTGAAGCAAATGATGCCTGGACCGTGGGTAACTAACTGGCTAAAGGTCAGCTAGTTAATGGTAGCCAATTACACTAGAGAAAACTAAATAACTTGCCCAAGGTCACCCAGGTAACCACTGGTGGGGCAGAATGACAACAAAGAAAGCCCAGTCCCTCAACTTTCTTTCTACACTGAACTCTCTGCCAATGGGAAATTAACATAACCTCTCATCAGCAGGTAGAGTACCTTGGAAGAAAAGCTATGTGAGTAAAAAGTAAAGGGTAATAAATGCTATTATTGTAAGTGCAAGTAAGCATATACATTATCTAAATTGCTTCAATGGCGTAAAGGAACTAGTATTTCTACATGTCTTGATAGAAACTGAAGTAATATGGACATTTGCTAATTTATACTATTTGGTACTGCAAAGAGAAAAAAATAGCTTAAAATAATGTAATCTTTATATTCTCCTTTACTGATACTTTTAGGGAATAAAAATATTAAGAAATATATTTTTGAAAATGTTCACTCCAAATTCTACCACTAACATACACTAACTGCATGGTTATTTAATCATTTGGAATGCTTTAAGATACTTGTTTTGATAGTTCAAGTAGCAATCATGATTTCAAAAAAAAGCGAAAGAAAGAAAGAAAGGTATAGTAGGCTAATTCTGGACTTAAGAATTCTTCCATCCACAACTTCTGAAAGGTCTATCAAAAGATGAAGATTTTTACACTCAATACTTTTGCTTTGCCTAACAAACCATTATGTGGTAATTATTCACGCATAGAACTAAACTTTTTTGAAACTTTAATTTTACTCTACAATCCCCTGGCAAAAGACAGTAAGGATGAGCAGGTTGGGATGCAGGGCAGGAGATGGGCATTATCTCTGGGCTTATTGCTTTGTGTCTAAAATCTTTTGTTTTCAGATATCAATTGATGTGTTCTAGTTCTAGGGATTCTTTTATTTTCATAAAAAATAACACAAATTCAGTCTATTTTAAACTGGATGCATGAGAGTTTGCCTTAAAGTATCTGTCTAGCTGATCTTTTGTAGCAATGTGATAAGGGTAAAAATGTCAATCTGATAAGGGTAAAAATGTCACAATAACCAGTTACAGCTATGATTTCTGATCAGTAGACTTAGAGAAAACCAAAATTACCTGATGGAGGCACCATGCTTATTAGGGCTTCTCTGGGAAGCCAGGTTCTGCTAACTGGACATATCCTTTATGAGAGAGACCCTGGAAGCTTTGTCTATGAAACTGTTACAGCGTTTCTAAATGAGAATGGCTTCTGCACCTGTCCAATATGGACTTCAACTCTCCACCCCTGAGCTGTGCTATGTGAACCATTTCAAGCACTCCCTCAACCAAAAGTTTCTATGGATTGGCCTCTGGTAGTCTTAGAGTCACATTAATTGAAGAAGACCCTCTAGCAGGCAGTAGCTTTCATAACATATAGACAAGGATCCTATTCCTTGAGCCTTTATCTTTATAAGCCAGAGTTCCTATTCTTATACTCTGCCATCAGATCACTACTTCCCCCAAATCCTCACACACAACCCTGGGTACTGACTTGATCATTTGAGCAGTCTTATCTGATTCCTCCATATCTGCCTTTCTTGAGGAATGATAATCAGAATTTCATGCTGTAACATATACACCAGATCTTACATAGGATTATGATTAAATATTTTGTTCTTCTCTGTATTGTCTTTCTGACAATACCAGGTATATCAGTGAATATTTTGACCACAGCACCTTATTAAACTAATGTTGAAGAACAGTATACAGTGATTCCTAGATTCCTTCTGGGAATTGGGTATTAATATTTACCTTAGTTCACTCAGACTTCTATAATAAAATATTTTTACTGGGTAATTTATAAACAACATAAATTTACTGCTCACAGTTCTAGAGGCTGGGAAGTACAAGGTCAAAGTGCGAGTGGGTTGGGGATCTGGTAAGGGCTCATTCTCTGCCTCATACGTGGCACCTCGTTGATGTATCTTCACATGGCAGAAGGGAAAAGGCAGCTCCCTTCAACATGTCTCATAAGGGCACTAATCTCACTCATGAGAACTCTCCCCCTTAGACCCCAGCTTTTAACACTATTATTCACACATTGGACATCAGGTTGTAATGTAAATTTTGAGGTGACATCAATATCTAGACCCTAGTGATATTCAATTAATATTTAATAGTTTGGGGTATAAATTGCTCCTCACAAAGATTCTCATTTACCAAGATAGGACAGAACTAACTGGGATCCAGTGGGAGAAAAGGTGGTGAACACAGGCCAAGGCCTGAGAGAGAAGTAAAATCTAGAGCGAGGGAAAGAAACAAAACACCAGTCCCAAAACACAGAAGAAAATTAAACTAGAGATGGATACAAGTGGCAGGAGCTGGATCAAAAGTCTGGAATAAGTCAGAGGATCCTGGATGACCAACACAAATCACTTCTGTGGCCAAGGGGTTCTATGATACAGGGAAGGTCAAGATGACATACAGGAATGCCAATTAGGACTGCAGGGAATCACACAACCTCAGAGGATACAATGGGCCCCAGGAGCCCCTCTTATTTCAAGTGTCTGTATAAGACAGTGGTTCTCAGCCTTCCTAATGCCATGACCCTTTTACACCATTCCTCATGTTGTGCTGACTCCCAACCATAAAATTATTTTTGTTGCTCCTTCATATTGTAATTTTGCTACTGTTATGAATTATAATGTAAATATCTGATATGCAGGATAGTCTTAGGCGACCCCTGTGAAAGGGTCATTCGACCCCCAAAGGGGTCGCCATCCATAGGTTGAGCAATGCTGCTATAAGAGCTTACAGTCCTTTCATTTACTTAAAAATATTCAATGGTATTTACTGAGAGACACCTCTGTGCCAGGCACCAAAGGGAGCCAGCATTGTGTAGACAGAAAGGAAAGAAACAGACCTGGTCCCTGTCCTCACGGGGCTTACAATCTAGAAAGGAATCACAATGCTCCCACACCTTGGTTCTTCATATCCTAACAGTTATGGCAAAAATGAAATCTCTTTAGATTTGCCAGTTCTAAAAAAGCACTAGTTGTCCATATTCATGCATACCTTTTCCCATACCAAATGCAAAAAAAATTATTTCAACACATTGCCCTTTTTAAACAAAGGACTCACAAAGAAAAATAGGCAAAATTTTCAACTACAGATTTTTAGAAAACATAGAGTGATCATCAAAGAGCCATTATTTATGTGTAAGTCTACATGAAATCTGAGGTTATAATACTAAATCTTATTTTTATAATCTTTTTTCTTTTTCTTTTCTTTTCTTTCTTTCTTTTTTTTTTTTTTTTTTTCTGTTTTTGGCCGGGGCTGGTTTTGAACATGCCACCTCTGGTATATGGGGCCAGCACCTTACTCCTTTGAGCCACAGGCGCCACCCTATAACCTTTCTTCTTATAAGAGCAATACATGCTTGTTGCAGAAAATTTGGAGAATACAGAAGCAAAAGAAGACGATAAATATCACTTGCAATTCCATAATACTCAGAGACAGTCACTGTTAATGGTCTGATGTATTTCTTTACATGTAGACAGATGAACAGATAGAAAGAATTTATAAAAACTTACTGAACTATACATTTTTTAAAAAATACCATCACACTGATACAAAGTTTTATATCCTGCTCTTTTCTTAACATCGACGTTAACTTGGTGAACACATTTTGTTTTTAGAGCGCTAAGAGATTAGCCGGCTATGTTACCTGCTGATGGGAATAGAATTTAAAACCATCTCCTATAAATGTGCTTGGGATTGCTTTTCCCAAATACACTTATCTTCAATCTTCCACTTTGACATTAATCTTTTATTATTTTTCTTCCCATTTATGTTGTCTTCTAAGTTATTTCTATAGTTCAACTTCTGCAGCTGGTTTTTCACTAACCCATAAGAACTGCATATCATCTGTAAACATTTATAGAGGTATTAAATAAGACCATCCCCAAATCACTTCCTGGAAAAGTCTACCTGTCCACTCAGAGAAGTATCTACTGATCTCCACTTTTTATTCCTTGCTTCTCAGTCAGTTCCCCATTTATAACAAAAGGTCATGAATGGGAGGGAACTGGGATTTGACCTGATTAGTCTCTGTGAAAAATTAAAAGATGACATTTTATGGAAAACTTTGGCAACAATTATACAGTTATACAGTGCTTCGAGATGAAGAAATGCTCTGAGAAATGCATTGTTAGGTGATGTTGTTGTGTGGGCAACACAGAGAGTGCTTACACACACCTGTGGGCTGGCTGCATGCTGTACCCCATTGCTCCTAGACTACAGACCCATGGAGCATGTTACTGCACTGAACACTATAGGCAACTGCAACACAGTAGCAAGTATAAGTGCATCTAAACATAGACATTTTATAGTAAAAATACAGTATTTAAAAAATGGTGCACCTTTTTAGGGTACTTACCATCCAGGACTGGAGGTTGCTCTGGGTAAGTCAATGAGTGAGCAGTGAGTGAATGTGAAGGCCTAAAACATTCCTGTGCACTGCTGTAAACTTTATACACTTGGGTTACACTAAATTCATTTAAAAAATTTTTCTTTCTTCAATAATAAGTGAAATTTAGCTGATAAAAACATCCTCACATTATAAGCTTCAAACTTTGGGTTTTTTTGTAATAACACTTAGGTCAAAACACAAACATGCTTTAGTTTAACTTTTGCAGCTGGGTTTTCACTAACCCATAAGAACTACATATCATCTACTTTCTTTACATCCTTATTCTATAAGCTCTTTTCTATTTTAAAATTTTTATTTATTTATTTATTTTACTTTTTAAACTTTGATTAAAACTAAGACACAAAACACCCACATTAGCCTGCGCTACACAGGGTCAGGATCATCAGTGTCACTGTCTTCCACGTCCACATCATAGCCACTGGAAGGTCTTCATGGGCAATAACACACATAGAGTGGTCCTGTCCTAGGACAACAATTCCTTCTTCTGGAATACCTTCTGAAGGACCTGCCTCTGATGGTTTGACAGTTAACTTTTTTTTTTTAACAAGGAGAAGGAGTACACACTAAAATAATAATAAAAAATACAACACAGGAAATGTACGATACATAAACCAGTAACATAGCAATTTATCATCATTATCAAGTGTTATGTAATCTACATAGATGTATGTGCTCTACTTTTATAGGGCTGGCAGTCCAGCAGGCTTGCTAACACCAGCACCACCACAAACATGTAATACTTTGCACTATGATGTTATGACCACTATTATGTCAATAGATGATAAGAATTTTTCAACTTCGGTGCCGGGACCCACAATCAGCGATAGGGGACCGCCTGGATCTCCATAAGAGCTGAGCCCGCAACCTGTGACCCACAGCTGCCCAGACTTCTGTACAAGCAGCACCGCAACCCACAACCCATGCCACATGGGCCTCAACACACCCTGACCAGAAACTCCGGGAGCCACGCAAACCTGTGTCCTCCTTCCTGTACCCTCCCTGCCTCTACACCGGCCCGCTCATCTGGCCAGGGACTCTGGTAGCCATGTGCCCTCCGGAGCCCTACCTGCCTCTGCGCAGAGCCCTTCTCCTGGCCAGAGACTGCTGGAGCTTTGGGCCTTCTGTGCCAAAGTCACTGGGCGCCAGGCACACCAAGAAATGTGTGCACTACACCCTGCCCTGTTGCTGGATCCAGGTGTGTCACACTCTGGAGCTGCTCCCACAACCAGAACTCCCTGGCTGGGGCAGCCCAAGAGGAGCTACAAAGATCCAGCAACAACAGAGTGAGCCTGCTGGGGTCTAATCGTGAAGAGTCACTTCTCCAAATCTGAGGACAGCCAGAGGCAACAGTGAAAAACAATCATGAGGGGAAATCAATGGAAAAACTCTGGCAAAACGAATAATCAGAGTAGAACATCTCCCCAAAGGAAAAATGGGGCAGACACAGCACAGGATCCCATGCACAAACAAATACCTGAGATGTCAGAAATCGAATTCAGAATTGGGATAGCAAATAAGATTGAATTAGAATTCCAAGCAGTAACCCAAAAGATGTCTCAAGAATTCAACAAATTCAAAGAGCAAATAAACAAAGATTTTGACACATTGAGACAAGAAGTCACAGCCCTCAAAGATCTGAGAAACACAGTAGAATCCCTCAGTAACAGAATGGAGCAAGCAGAAGAAAGGATTTCTGACATTGAAGACAAAGCTTTCGAATGCTCCCAAACTCTCAGAGAGGAAGAGAAATGGAGGGCAAAGACAGAACACTCTCTCGGAGAGCTCCGGGATAATTCGAAGAAAACCAATATTCGTCTTATAGGGATCCCCAAAAGCAACAAAGTGGCTTCACAAGGCACAGAGTCTCTTCTCCATGAGATTATGAAAGAGAACTTTCTAGACATGCCAAGAGAGTCTGAAATTCAGATAGCAGACAGTTTCAGAACTCCAGCACGACTCAACCTGAATAAGACATCCCCCAGACACATCATAATCAATTTCAATAAAGTTAATATGAAGGAGAAAATTCTGAAAGCATCCAGACAAAAGAAAATCATTACCTACAAGAGGAAGAATATTAAAATAACTGCAGATCTCTCTCCTGAAACCTTTCAAGCTAGAAGAGGATGGTCATGGACTTTCAATCTCCTAAAACAAAATAACTTTCAACCCAGGATCCTGTACCCAACTAAACTTAGTTTTATTTATAACGGAGATATTAAATACTTTAAAGACATTCACATGTTGAAGAAATTTGCCACAACTAAACCAGTCTCCAGGATATTCTCAGACCTATCCTCCACAAAGACCAGCATAATCCTCCTACACAAAGTAAACCCATCCAGAAAATTTTGATCAAATTCCAACTTCCACAGTCTCAAAAGGATTAAAAATGTCCACCGGACACTCGAAAGGCTTATCAATATTCTCAATTAATGTGAATGATTTAAATTATCCTCTAAACAAGCACAGGTTGGCTGACTGGATACAAAAACTCAAGCCAGATATCTGCTGCATACAAGATCTCATCTTACATTAAAAGACAAATTATAGACTCAAGGTGAAGGGATGGTCATCTATACTCCAGGCAAATGGAAAGCAGAAAAAAGAAGGTGTTGCAATCCTATTTGCAGATGCAACAGGCTTTAAACCAACAAAAATAAGAAAGGAAAAGGATGGGCACTTCATATTTCTTAAAGGTAATACTCAATATGATGACATTTCAATTATTGACATTTATTCACCCAACCAGAATGCACCTCAATTTATAAGAGAAACTCTAACAGACATGAGCAAATTGATTTTCTCCAGTTCCATAGTAGTTGGAAATTTTAACACCCCTTTAGCAGTGCTGGATAGATCCTCCAAAAAGAAGCTAAGCAAAGAAATTTTAGATTTAAATGTAACCATTCAACATCTGGCCGTAACAGACATCTATAGAACATTTCATGCCAACAAAACTGAATACACATTCTTCTCATTAGCCCACGGAACATACTCCAAAATCAACCACATCCTAGGCCACAAATCTAACCTCAGCAAATTTTAAAAAAATAGAAATTATTCCTTGCATCTTCTTAGACCATCATGAAATAAGTTGAACTCAATAACAACAGGAACCTGCATACCCATACAAAAACATAAAAGCTAAATAACCTTATACTGAAGGACAGATGGGTTATAGATAAGATTAAGAAGGAAATCACCAAATTTTTGGAACAAAACAACAATGAAGACACAAATTATCAGAACCTCTGGGATACTGCAAAGGCAGTCCTAAGAGGGAAATTTATAGTACTGCAAGCCTTCCTCAAGAAAACAAAAAGAGAGGAAGTTAATAACTTAATGGGACATCTCAAGCAACTGGAGAAGGAAGAACATTCCAACCCCAAACCCAGAAGAAGAAAAGAGATAACGAAAATCAGAGCAGAATTAAATGAAATTGAAAACAAAAGAATTATACAACAGATCATTAAATCCGAAAGTTGGTTTTTTGAAAAGATCAATAAAATAGATAAACCTTTGGCCAACCAAACCAGAAAAAAAAGAGTAAAATCTCTAATTTCATCAATCAGAAATGGTAATGATGAAATAACAACAGACCCCTCAGAAATTCAAAAA
>CAUYPK010017363.1:0-12809 GCA_963574355.1 Loris lydekkerianus
ATAGTCTTGTGCTATAGTTGGGTTATAGCCTTCATGTGAAAGCTATAATTTAGCTTCATAGTAGGGCTGAGTACATTGGATACTTTTTCTTCCATTTTTGACCTCTTGACTAGACTGCCTGATATTGAACCTTTGCCCACAGTGCTTCCATGTCCTCATCCATAAACTGAGAATAATAACTGTATCTCTCACCATGGGATATTATGAAATCTAAATGACACTAGCGTGGCACACACTAAATACCCACTAAATCACCATCCTTGTTATTGTTATTACTAAGATCTGTGCCACACTGTCTGTCTTATCCATGGACTCTCCCTTCTCCTGATGAAGTGTGAACTAGAGACAGAAAAGGGCCTTCCCAGTCATCCCTGCCCTCACTAGGGTTGTGTGGGCTCAGCTCAGCCTTCACAGGCTGCCCACCTGGACCCAGCTGGGGAAACCAAGTACCTCTTAGTGTCAGGTAGCCATAAGCTAGGCTGACCAAAGCCTGTGCACACTTCCAGTGATTTTCACCAAAAATAATCCGAGAAAGAATGACACATCGAATCAGTTCCTTGTTTGCTTGGGTATTCTGTAGAGAGCAAGTAAGTCATTATGCTTTTTAGAAAGAAAGAAAATCTCCAGCACATCACATAAACTTTTTTATCACTGGAATGTAGGACTAAATTTACCTGCCATCTTTTTTCTCTTCTCTTTCCTCTGCATCCCTTGTTCCATCCATCACGTCCAGTTAGGTCTACCTCACTCCTAAATCTAAAACCAAGCTCTTCCCCTCATTTCTGCCAGGGGTATCTGGTATAAGCTACCCTCACCTTTTCCTGGCCTGGCCACAGCAGTTCTTTCAAACTGTTTTCACACTTATCCCAAAAGCCTACTGTCTTCATGACAGCCAAAGTGACTTTTTAAAATTTTTTTTAAACTTTTTAAAACTTTTTCTTTTATCATGAAAAGTTTCAATATACAAAAATAGCCAGCATGAAGACTGACTCTGTGCTGTACCAGTTATCTACTCATGGTCAGTCTTGTTTCTTGTCACTCCTCGTTCTTCTGCCCTTGCCTTCTATTATGTTGAAATGTTTCCTCTATAAACATTTCATGAGTATCTCTAGTAAATATGGAAACCTAACTGCAAAATCATTACTTCACCAAAATATTAGAAATTCCTTATAATTAAATATCCAGTCTCATATAGCTAATAAATCATGTTTTGGAAGCAGACTGGTGCTTATTCAAGTTAGGAAAGTCAATGTCTTGCTATCTTATGTTCCTGGATTTTGAACGTTGTTTCTTACATCCTTGCTCTGAGATTCTAGTTCCCAAGTCTTTCACTTGCCCTTAGACCTCTGCGACCTCCTATTTCTGGCCCCTTGGTTTGCTCATGATTCCACTATAACCACAGGCATCTTAGTCACATCCTCACCAGGCCTAAGCCTAGACCTATGTGACTCCCTTTGTTCTCAGCCCCTACCTCACTATCCTGGCCCTCTTGTTACCCAAGAGATATCCTGAAACCTTTCAGAATTATTCATTTTTTAATTTTTTAAAAAGTAAAGGTAATCAAAAATCTATAGAAAGAGCTAAATGTTAATTTTTAATTTAAAGCTTGGAGCCCAAATACTCCAAGGAAGAACGACCAGAGAGCCAAGCATGGAAGCAGAAGGTGGGCCCTTCTTACTTAAAAAGAAACAGAACATCTTCCTGTGCTTCGTGTGCTTCAGTCTGCATTTAAAGCAAAGTTTCTCTAAATATTGGACATATTTCTTTTTTTTTTTTCTTAATGGGAACAAAAACCTAGTGAATATTTTGTTTGTTTTACCATTTTTTCCTTAATTAGCTGAGCACTTTTCTTCAGGCATTGAGTTAACTTGTCTTTGGGAAGAAACATACAGCCTGTGTCCTGCTCCCCCTCCTCTTCCTCCTCAGATTTAGTTTCTTCTTCACTCTCTCCAGAACCACAAGAGGAATACAACACATCGTTTTGCTGGTGTGATGGGATCTTGGTTTCCTGTGACCTGTGGATATAAAGGTGTGGGGTCAGGATTTCACCTTTGCCTTTGTAAAACAGGATAAAATCAAAGGTTTTAGTTTGTTCTTTCTTTGTTTCTGAGTCTTCTTTGCCTTCTGCCATGTAAATTCCACCAGGCAGAGGCTGAGCCTCATTTATTTCTAAAACCCTGATACCTGGCCCACAGTAAAAACAAATAACAGCTTGTTAAATGATGAACAAATGAAAGAAAAAGAAATCTTAACAGTATTTGAAAAATACTACGGAGAGAGGAAATACGTGGCAAGAGCTCATAACTTAAGAAAACCCACAACAAGAAAATTTAGTCCCTCAAAATAGAAAATTTTGCTAATGATGCATAGTTTACAGACCTACAACAAAAGATAAATGTATTGGGAGTCACCAAAGAAATTGCTAATTATGGATATTAAAAATTATAATCCCTAAATATTTTAAATCAAGCCTTCCATGAAATTAAGCTAAGACCAAAGGCAGCAAGCATCAACAGCAAGAACCTCAAAGGAGTGAGAAAGATTGAGGTCTTGACAAATTGAGAATGTAAAGGCCCGAACTAGCTTTTAACATCATCATAATAAAAGATAAGAAATATGGCTAAAGAATATGGGCCAGCCAGCTATCTCAAAGGAGAAAAAGAATAGTCAGGTTGAATGAAGAGTCTGTCTCGCCAGACTTATAACTTATTCTGTAAGCTGCCATCATAAACACGAATTCTGATTAGTAATATTCAATATGAATTATTTAAGTATTTCCAAGATATTCTACTATGGACTCTACAGTTTTTGAACTTCAATTATTTTTTTTCTTGGCCCGGGGCCAGATTTGAACCCACCACCTCTGATATATGGGGCCAGCGCCCTATACCTATGAGCCACATACTGCTGCCCATGAACTTCAATTTTTTTTTTTTTTTTTTTTTAGAGACAGAGTCTCACTTTATTACCATCGGTAGAGTGCTATGATATCACAGCTCACAGCAACCTCCAACTCCTGAGTTTAGGCGATTCTCTTGCCTCAGCCTCCTGAGTAGCTGGGACTACAGGCACTTGCCACAAAGCCTGGCTATTTTTTTGTTGTTGTTGTTGCAGTTTGGCCAGGGCTGGGTTTGAACCCACCACCATAGGTATACGGAGCTGGCGCCTGCTCATTGAGCCACATGCACCGCACATGAACTTCAATTTTTATATTATAGTTATATAATCTTTAACCTCAAGATACTTTACGAAGTAGTACAGAATGATGCTATCCAATATGGCAACCACTAGCCACATGCGGCTATCAAGCACAGGAAATGTGGCCAGTCTGAATTGAGATGTGCTATAAATGTAAAATACACAGTAAATTTCAAAGATTTAGTATAAAAACATAAAATAAAATATTTCACTAGTAACTCTGTATAATAATATTTTGGATGTATTGAGAAAAATAAAATGTAGTATTGTTATAGTGCCACAGCAGCTCAAGGTAGTTACTGAAATAATTGAAACAAGCAAGTAAAGTTTTAGCAAGAAAAAAAAAGTTTATGAGCGACTTGTACAGCAAGCTGGCCTTTCCTAGTGACTGCGTGCTCTGTGGAAAGCACAGTTTTGGGTAATTTACACAACTTTAAAGAGTATCAGCTGCTTCTTGGAAGTGTCTCAAGGTCTTAATTAAGTCTGTTTTCAAAACAACCCACCTGCAAATTCTTGAAAACAAGCCACCTGCAACATCTTGTTAACAACCCACCTACAAGGGCTTGATAACAACCCACCTGTAAGGTCTTTTCTTGAAACTTATTTATTTATTTTTTGTTTGGGATTCATTGAGGGTACAAAGAATTAGGTTACAATGATTGCGTTTGTTAGGTAAAGTCACTCTTGTAATTGTGTCCTACCCCTAAGAGGTGTGCCATACCCCTATACTTCTCCCCCATCCCTCATGTCCCTACCCCCCACCTTGTATTAAATCATCTACTGCCTTCATATTAGAATTGAGTACATTGGATTCTTGCTTCTCTATTCTTGTGATGCTTTACTATGCACATCTTTAAGAATGTATTTCAACTCCATCCAGGTTAATACAAAAGATGTAAAGTCTCCATCTTAATGGCTGAATAGTATTCCATAGCATACATATAGCAAAGCTTGTTAATCCATTCTTGGGTTGATGGGCATTTAGATTATTTCCACATTTTGGTGATTGTAAACTGAGCTGTGACAGTCTAGTGCAAATATTCTTATGATAAAATGATTTTTTTTCTTCTGGGTAGATGCCTAGTAATGGGATCACCTGCAAGGTCTTAATCAGACTCCCTCCTATACCAGCCCAGGTAGGCCTGACGCAGACCAATACAAAATAGCCTAACCATATCTGTCACACTCTACTCATATCTAGCTAGCTGCCTAACAGTTTTAAAATTAAGTACTTCTGTTTTCACTTCACTTTTTAATATGGCTACCAGAAAATTTAAAATCATGTATGCGGCTCACACTATGTTTCTGTTTGAGGGCACTAGTATAAAGCAATAGTTCTCAGTCTTGGCAATGGAGACATTTTTGCTTGTCACAACTGGGGAGCTCTATTGGCATCTAGTGGGTAAATGACAAGAATGCTCCCAAACATGCTACAATACTTAGGACAACCCACCACAGCAGAGTTAGCCGCCAATCCAAAATGTCAGCAGTACAAAGGCTGAGAAACTCTGGTATACAGAATGGTTAAAAAATGGAGTCTGGAGTCAGAATGCCCAATTTGAATACCACTTACTCGTTGTGTGACTTTGGGCAAACAGCTTAACTTTTCTTTGATTCATATTCATCTATAAAAGTTAGTAATAACAGTACCACCCTCACAGAATTTGAGGGGGAATTAAATCAGCTAACATGTGTAATATATAAGCTAGTAGGTTGTAAGAAGTTTATTTTCTCATTGTCTTTTTTTTAATTGTAGAGACCCAATATTGCTATGTTGCCCAGACTGGTCTTGTACTCCTGGCTTCAAATGATCCTCCAGCCTGGGCCTCCCAAAGTGCTGGGATTATAGACATGAGCCACCCCATTCAGCTGCTTTGGTTCATAAAACCTAATTTATTCATTAACTTAGTTATAGTTAATTCTCTGACTTTACCAATCTTGCTATAATTTTTACTTTTTGTAATTTACAAATTTTCTTAAGTTAGGAAAAACATTATCTTCTATCTTGTCTAAATTGCCATGAGACATTATGGCAGAATCATTTTTAAAACACAATGCAGAAGCTTAGCCGTTTCTTCTGCATAAGATGTTTGCAAAGCCTCTCACCCAGGCTTGCCTTAAGCAGGAGGTTCCAGGATTTCAGGCCAATGAATGTGATGTCAAACTTCTGTGATACTTACAGATGGAAGCAGAAGTCCCAGTCGGTGTCATTGCTAATAGTTGGGATGCGGATGGGGCTGGCTTGCATCTTCTTCCTACCAAGAATCACATGTAAGGTCAACTTTGTGAGGAAGACTTAGTTTATTCTATTTCCCCTCTCTTGGATGCAATTAATATTAAACTGAAGCTACTCAAATATATAACCCATCCAAAATCTATAACTGGACTATGCCAACTCACAGGGAGATTCCTAGAAAGCAAAAATTAAAGACATTTCCAAATTAATTTTCCCTAATTTCTATTCCATGTTACTTCTCCCTAGCCTTTTTTACCTCTCAAAGCCAGCACGTTTACAGCTCCTGAAAGATCCAAAGTAGGGTCACCTACTCAGTTCAGGTAGTGTTTTTGCAGGTCTGAAGGCAAGATGGACTTAGAGCAACCAGCTCTCAGCAATAAATGAAGCAAGGCCCCGGTATTGGTTAATTTTCCTCTTTATCCCTGGGGCCATTTCACTATTTCAATAGGAGGTTCTACTAAAGGAGCTAAAACTAAAGCCTATTTTGGTTCCTGCTGTTAGCTGATGGGGGAAATGTTTGAACCTTATAAGAAAAATGTGATTTATAGGGGCGGCGCCTGTGGCTCAGTGAGTAGGGCGCTGGCCCCATATCTCCAGAGTGGCGGGTTCAAACCTGGCTCCGGCTAAACTGCAACAAAAAATAGCCAGGCGTTGTGGCGGGCACGTGTAGTCCCAGCTATTCGGGAGCCTGAAGCAAGACAATCGCCTAAGCCCAGGAGCTGGAGGTTGCTGTGAGCTGTGACACTACGGCACTCTACCGAGGGTGACAAAGTAAGAATCTGTCTCTCCACAAAAAAAAAAAAAAAAAAGTGATTTGATTACAATACTTGTGAAATTCAATCTTCAAGGCTTTCTCTGTTGCTTACATCAAATCCGGATCCAATGCAGTTATTATTTACTGCAGTAATACATTAACACTCCCAAGTCGCTCCTCATTTCACCTACAGAATGTCACTCATTCCCACCCAGCCCTGTGTAGTTTTCTCTGATCCAGAATCCAGAACATCTACTATCCGAAAATCAGAAGACAAGATTCACTAATTTCATTTTCTAAACACTACTTTCAAACCTATGGCCAGAGCCAGAGGAGTTCTAACCTCTCAAACTCCTGAACCCAGTTCCTACCCGATTCCATACAGCCCTGAACACCAAACTTTGGCCCCTCTCTCAAGTACAAAGCGCTTCCTTCTTTTCTGCTGTTTTTCGGTGGTAACTTGGTAAACCCCGACGCCACATGCCGAGCGGCTACCTCCCTGCAGCCCAGGCGCTGTCCAACTGCACGTGCGGTGGCTGCAGCAAGGCCAGCACCGGCGTCCCACCCGGCGACAGCTGAGAAGCCACGCGCCGGCACTAGCTCCCCGGCTCCAGTCAGGCGGGCGACGCGGCTTCCTCGCACTGCGTCAGCGTCCTGGATCCGGGCGACCTCGGTCCCGGCACCACAGCGGTGCCTCGCCGAAGCTAGACGGCCTCCGAGGTCGGACCTCCGCGTCCTGGGGCCCAACTTCCGGCGCCCGAGACCGCAAGGTCGCCTTGGACACAGAACGCCGCGGGCCGTCTGTGAGAGACCGTAGCCATGGCAACGCGGGGCACTTCCGGTCCGGGCGACGCGGTCGGCGCCCCGGGCGCGGCTCTCAGCTTGCCTTTGGCTTCGCGGTCCCGCCTGGCCGCGCCCGCGACCTGGGCTCGTGCCCAAACTCGGTTCTGCCCTGACTTGTGCGCTAATGTTGTATCTTCGAGGACCTGACTTCTCGGAGATGAAGACGCAGGAAGAGAAGCTACATCCCACGGAAGGAAGAGAGCGCGGGGCTCCGCGACCCTGCCTGTTTAAAGCCCCCACGTCGGCGGGCCGGGTTCAGCTGCAGCCCAGGCCGCCGCCCCCGCCCCGGCCCGCATCCGGAAGGCACCCTCGCGGCTTCTCCGGGGTCCTGGCTTTCTGGGCCCCTGAAAGGGAGGCAAGGCCCAGATGGAGCTGTTGACGGTGCCGGCACAGTCTGTGTTACCTCTCCCGGTAAGACTGGCGCTTAGGCACGGTTAGGAAAGCGGCTTGCAGGAAGTGAGTAGGGTAAGAATCTGCTAATAGTTTGCAGTTCAGAGATTATTTTCGAGGACATAACCCTAAATCACGCAGCCTTATGGTATTATTAATACTCCTTCATTATCCGGAAATACAGTGGTAAGAACTGAAAATAACATCCTAAATTCACCTACTGAACAAACCTTCCCTTCTTAAATCAAGGGGACTCCAGAGAAACCTTAAAAGCTGAGTTCCTGGCCGTGATGGGAGGTTGCACACACCTCTACCCTGTTCCTTCTGTGATTGAGACACAACTGACCAGAGGTAATGTTGAAAAAGATCTCAGAAGACTGATGAAATAGACTCTGGCAAAAGTATACCAAATTAAAAACAAGACCTGAGGCAGTGCAAAACAAGGGTTAAGTCATCAACCCTATGTTTAAAGAATATGGCAAGTCAAGTTGGAGTGAATTGTCCCTCTTATTTTCAGAAAAGGGCAGGCTAGCTAGGGAGAGAAGAAAAATATTTACTGAGAACTTGAAAGATGGTGTTTACATTTGGTGTTTGTTCTTTTCCAGCTCTGGGGTGAAAGTTCAATTGCCATTCATCCAAGACTGCCAAGAAAGCCTGGAGTTAGGTTGAAAGAGTGACTTAAATGAGTTTCTTTAAATATCTGTTAAGTAAAAGATGGATGATCTGTTAAAGTTTAAATCTGTCTCTTCAAACTCCTGAGTCAAACTTTGGAAAGATCCCACCCTTTTCTATTCCCTTTTTCCTAAGAAAACCCTCAGATTGGAATAATGATGAAAACAGTGAACTTGGTATCAAGAAGTCAAGGTTCTGGTTTTGACTGTGTGACTTGGGACAAGAATCAATGGGTCTTAATTTTCTTACCTATACAGTGACATTATTTGTACTACTCACTTTCTAAAATTCCTTTCAGTTCCAGGATTCCGTGAGGGTAAATTGTAGATTTTTGTGATTCTATGAATGGTATCTTAAGGAATTAAAAAGAAAGAACCTGTTAACTGTTCTACAACACTTATTTCCCTTGCTCCTTAAGTTGGACTTCATTAATTGAAACGTTTTAGTGTTTTATCATTTTAGGAAATGGCTAGCAGGTTGTTTCTAAAAATTATAGGTAACTTCTCTTTTCTAAACATTCGCTTTTGCTGGGCATTATGAAGGGAGGCACGTAGCAGAACAGACATTGAATTCCCATTCTCAAAGCCAACACTTTGATTCTGCCTCTATTTAATTAGCTCTGACCAAAAGTAAGGTAAAAGACCTTTGAAGACTCTTTAAAAGTTGCAAGTGTCTGTGATATTTTTTCTCCCATTGCTATCTTAACTCTCTTTCCCAAAGGCAAACTTTGCTTGTAGTGCATGTGTGTTTAGATTTGTTCATTAACATCAAAATGGAATACCATTAATCTGGGCAGATAGTGCTTGTACAACGTTAATTCACACTTGATCCTGAGGGAGAGAAGAGGTGAGTATGGCTCTTGCAGAAATTGCATAGAGGAAGCACGGGTAGAGATTACCTCTAGACTCTTAAAACCTCGTATCAAATGCGATTATCTCCAAACTATTCCAATCCCAGGAACTGTGAAATTTAAGAAAAAGGAAATCCAAATAAATTTTCTCCTGGAACACATCGTATAGACTCTCAAGACAGGTCTAGAAGGCCTACCTCTGAGCTCTGATAGTATCCTGTCTACAGTCTCCTCATGACTTTCGCAGATGATCTGATCATATATCTGGAAAACACTAGGGATTCTACTACAAACCTTTTAGAAGTGATCAAGGAATACAGCAATGTCTCAGGCTACAAAATCAACACCCATAAATCTAATATGCCAACACCCATAAATCATAAATATACCAACAATAACCAAGCCAAAAAAATAGTCAAGGATGCTATTCCTTTCACAATAGTGCCAAGGATGAAATATTTGGGAGTATACCTAACAAAGCACGTGAAAGATCTCTACAAAGAGAACTGTTTTCTTTAAGAAAAGAAATAGCCGAAGATGTTAACAAATGGAAAAATATACCGTGCTCATGGGAAGAATCAACATTGTTAAAATGTCTATACAACCCAAAGCAATATATAATTTTAATGCAATTCCTATTAAAGCTCCATTGTCATATTTTAAACATCTTAAAAAAATACTTCGTTTCATCTGGAATCAGAAAAAACCTCGAATAGCCAAGACATTACTCAGCAATAAAGACACAGCAGGAGGAATCACGCTACCAGACCTGAGATGGTACTATAAATCCATAGTGATCAAAACAGCGTGGTACTGGCACAAAAACAGAGAAGTAGATGTCTGGAACAGAATAGAGAACCAAGAGATGAATCCAGCTACTTACTGTTATTTGATCTTTGACAAGTCAATTAAAAACATTCAGTGGGGAAAAGATTCCCTATTTAACAAATGGTGTTGAGTGAACTGGCTGGCGATCTGTAAAAGACTGAAACTGGGCCCACACCTTTCACCATTAACTAAGACTCTCACTGGATAAAAGATTTAAACTTAAGACATGAAACTATAAAAATACTTGAAGAAAGTGATTCCTCTTGAAGGAATCGTCCTGGGTGAATATTTTATGAGGAGGACACCCCAGGCAATTGAAGCAGCAAAAATACAATACTGGGACCTGATCAAACTGAAAAGCTTCTGCACAGCCAAGAACATAGTAAGTAAAGCAAGCAGACAGCCCTTAGAATGGGAGAAATATTTGCAGGTTATACCTCCAACAAAGGTTTAATATCCAGAATCCACAGAGAACTCAAATGTATTAGCAAGAAAAGAACAACTGATCCCATCTCAGGGTGGGCAAGGGACTTGAAGAGAAACTTCTCTAAAGAAGACAGACGCATGATCTACAGACACATGAAAAAAAGCTCATTATCCTTAATCAGAGAAACGCAAATCAAAACTACTTTGAGGTATCACCTAACCTCAGTAAGAGTAGCCCACATAACAAAATCCCAAAACCAGGGATGTTGGCGTGGATGTGGAGGAAAGAGCACACTTCTACACTGCTGGTGGGAATGCACACTAATACATTCCTTCTGGAAGGATGTTTGGAGACTACTTAGGGACATAAAAATAGACCCACCATTCGATCCTATAATTCCTTTACTAGGTTTATACCCAGAAGGCCAAAAAACACAATATAACTAAGACATCTGTACCAGAACATTTATTGCAGCCCAATTCACAATTGCTAAGTCATGTAAGAAGCCCAAGTGCCCACTGATCCACAAATGGACTAACAAATTGTGGTACATGTATACCATGGAATATTATGCAACCTTAAAGAAAGATGGATACTTTACCTCTTTCTTGTTTACATGGTTGGAGCTGGAACATATTCTTCTTAGCAAAGTATCTCAGGAATGAAAGAAAAAGTATCCAATGTACTCAGCCCTACTATGAAGCTAATTTAGTTTTCACATGAAGGCTATAACCCAACTATAGCACAAGAATGTGGGAAAAGGGCCAAGGAAGGGGAAGGGAAGGGGGAGGTTAGGGGGGAGGAAGGGTAATGGGTGGGGCCACACCTACAGTGCATCTTAGAATGGGTACAGGCGAAACTTACTAAATGCAGAATACAAATGTCTACATACAATAACTAAGAAAATGCCATGAAGGCTATGTTGAACAGTTTGATAAGAATATTTCAGATTATATATGAAACCAGTGCATTGTACCCCTTGATTACACTAATGTACACAGCTATGATTTAACAATAAAAAATAATAAAGAAAAAAAAATCACCTCTGTCTTTGCTGGATAGTGCTTTTGCTGCTGTCAGCACCCAAGATTCCAATTATAGCATGTTGCAAAAGGCCATGCTTCAGCATGTGCCGGGATCATTTTCCCCAACCAGTATACCATGGGTTTATCTTAAGATGTGTGGGTTTAATTAATAAAGGCTTTGGAATCTATTTTTAACAAAGTTTATGTAAGGGAAACAAATGGATGACTCTTAGTCAACCAACATATAGTCCATGCTTTGTCATTCAGTGTGATGGTATGTACAATATTGTACTTTTTTTCTCTGTATCATGATAGAAGTTAAACTGAAAGTATGCAATTTGAAAATTATCCAAAGACTCCTCACATAGGTGTGTAAAGCTATTTATAGGTAGGATAGTCACTGCATCATTTCTGTAGCTGCCAAGTATTCAAAGCACATTAAATGTCCATCCCAGAGGAACTACAGAAATATAGGACAATTTTTCTATGAACTATTATTAAGCAATTGAAAAGAGTGAGATGTTGATGGAGAACAATCTCCAGGATATTTAAAGAGGAAACTAAAATACATACCTACATGTATATGTAGACGTAGAATGTCTCAGGTCACCCAAGAAACTTAATACCTGTTACTTCTGGAGAGTTGAAGTAAGGATTGAGAAGAGGTTAATTTAAAATAGTAATTACCTTATCTCATATACCATTTGCCATTATTTTCATTGATTTCTTTGATTCTTTTGGGGGTGGGAGGATAGGCGGCCTCAAAGGTTGATTCACGTAAATTTTGAGTATCACACATGGTTTGTTTCAAATCAAAAGTTTCAGTATATAATAGGAAGGAACGAGAACTGAAGCAGAGATGGTAAAATCATGTTGTGAGCCTTGTTGTGTTGTGATAAATAATCTAATTAAGTAATTGTACCTATTTCAATATCATTTGGCATTTTAATTCAATATCAAGAATTCACCCAATAAGAGTTTTATCAGGAATGAATTTTCCTTATAATGGGATAGGAGAATATATTTGAATTCTTTTTAAACCATGTGTTGGTACTATATTTTTTAAAAAGGAAAAGAAAGGAAGAGAAAAAAAAAAATCCAGTGACTGCTTCCAAACAGTTAAAAAGACTACAGATCAAATGAAAAGCAATTTTGAATTAAAGGACTATGATGTAGCTGCTCCCAAATGGCTGATACTTGGGGCAGAGCTCAGACTGAACACAATGGCTAAAAAACAAAATGATAGGAGACTTTGTGGAAGATAGTGTGGACAATTTGCACAGGTTGAACATAACACATGTAAAAACCATCACAATGAAATGATCTTCAGAAGCTATACAGGGATGTTTATGAATACTCCAAGACCAACACCAGAGATCCAAAATGAAACAAGTTTATTTTTCTGCAATAACTTCTTAAAATTACAAAGACAAAATACTAAACTACAGCATATGCCTTTTCAATATTTAACCAGAGTACTTGTAATAAATACACATCCTGAAACAAGATAAAAGGCTACACTTCGCCAGGCATCCTACAAAATGTCTCAAGTTTTATACTCTGCAGCATTTCTGTGCGGGGGGGGG
>CAUYPK010017364.1:0-46991 GCA_963574355.1 Loris lydekkerianus
CCCAAACCCGAGCCACCTGGTATTAAATATAACATTTTCACCTGGCCCTGGCCAAAAACGGCCAAAACAAAAAAAAAAAAAAAAAAAAAAAAATCCACACAGTACAACCAAATGATGAGCTTCTTGGATGTGATATTCTCCAAGCATCAAGCCCAGGATGAGGCATATAAGCAGGGCTCAAAAATGTTTGCTGAATGCATGCATGCATGAATAAATGAATGACATGCAGAAGCTTTGTGCCCCTGAGAACTTCAATGACAGAGGAGAAATAAGATGTTCGATCCCCCTGAGCTACACGCCTAGAGCAAAACACATCCCTGGGGTGAGGCAGGGCAGAAAAGGAAAAAATTCAGGAGCAAGAGCTTTCATGGAGTCATAATGACTCTAGAACCTTCTCTGGGGACCAAGCCCATCTGGCATGCAGGAAAATGCCACAGGAACATTCCTGAGACTAGGTCATGCATGCAAATAGTGAGCATCTCTAGAGGGCTTATTATGAGCAAGACTATTCCCGGTGATGTTAAGTAACATCTCAGTTATATCTTGTGAAGTGGGATTAATATTATCCCCATTTTATAGATGAGTAAAGAATACAAGAGCAAATTAAATAACTGGTCAAAAGCTACAGAGTCCGTGCGTACTAGGGAGGAGTGCCCAACCCAAGCAATCTGGCTCCAGAGAAAGACCTCAGACACCCTCTACAGCCTGCCTCCGTCTTTAGAACAACTTCTCTCCTTAGGACAGAAACCCAGAGAGAGGCTCTGAGGGAGGAAGAATGGCCTGAGCTACATGGAAAAGCAAGAAGGAAAGGCCTTCATTTCCCCTAGAAAGCTGAGACATCTTTAGAAAGATGGGCCCTCTGCATCTTTCTAAAGCCACAACTTGAGGCAGGGCCTGCACTCTGCAAATAAATCCACTGCAGGCCAGAAAGAGATGCAAAAGGGTCTGGAGGAATTTGAGAATGAAACTCTGTCCTCTAATGGAGCACGGGCCCAGGACAAGGTCCTGCGGACACACAACCTGCGCAGGTGACAAGGGCGCTGCAAAAAGATGGAGGGTGCGCATTCACCTGGGTCTCAGGGGACTCAAGGAATGAGGGTGGCAGCTGCAACTGAGGGAAGGATGCCACCTTCAAGAGCCCTTGGTGGCGGGCATCGGAGGGAAGCTGATGAATCAGGAGCGGCAGGCAGGGAAGGGCACCACGAGGCAGACAAACACAAGTACAAGGTCCCCCACTGCGTGCTGTCTACTCCTCTCACAGCCAGCCAGGAAGACGACACTGGATGGCAGCCCACACCCTGCTCCAAGCCAGAGAGGTGCAAAAGCCAACCTAATTTAGTCATCCTCTCTCAACTCTCTCCTGAAATGACCTTACTCACCAGGTCCAGAGAGATGTGCTGACTTTGAATGAGAAGCTTTACCTGTGCTTCCTGCTTCAAGGGTGCCCAGGGCCGGGGACAAGCCTGGACAAGTGACAATACCCGCAAAGGGGCCAGCGCTGTCCTTCCTGAGCACTCTGCCCTGTCATAGCAGTCCCTGGCATCCCCCAGGGACGCCCACATAGCACCCTTCATGTCTTCATTCTCTGACCACTCTTGGCCACTCACTGATGACGTCAGTGTCCAGCTCAAGGACTCGCTCAGGAAGGAGGCTTTTCTCAACCCTTGAGCCTCAAATAGACCACAGAGTAGACTGGCTTTCCAGCCACACAGCCCCCTGCCCCAGCCCTGGCTCTGTCACAGTCTAGCTGTAAAACCCGAGATGACACAACCCTTCTCAGTCTCAGTTTTGCCATTGATAAGATGGGAGTTGTAGCATCTGCCTCACGGAGCAGCTGTGAGAACTGAGATTAACCAGAAGACACGTGTCAGAGTCTGCCATGTGGCAAGCGGACTGTGCATCCAGCCCTTGGCATCCGAGATGCTATCCAATGACCACAGCAACGGCCTAGACATGCTGTGCCAATGTCCTTGGACAAGGAAAGGAAGGGAGAGTAAAGGAGTGTGGTGCTGTGGTGCTGACACCATCCTGGTGCCAGCTAACGCTACACCTCGGGGAGTTCCAGCCCTCCACCATGAGCTGGCAGGGTGGCGGGGCACTTTGATATATCTGATGACATCAACATCAAAAACAACAATGTGAAGTTTAAATATCCAAGAGAAAAATGAAGATGGTCCATGAAAGGTTTTATAAATATTTTATATACATGTGTACATATACACACACACACACATATACACACATACACATACAGTGGACCCTTGAACAACACAGGTTTGAACTTCACAGATACACTAATACATAGATTTTTTTTTAAAAATGACACCGAGTGCACTTGCCTCTCCTACCTCCTCTTCCACCTCTGCCACCACCAAGACAGCAAGACCCACCCTCTTTTTGCTCCTCCCGCTGAGCCTCCTCAACATGAAGGTGCTGACACTGAAGACCTGTACCACGATCTACTTCCACTTAATGAATAATAAATACACTTTCTCTTCTTTATGATTCTTTCTCTCTCTTTTTTTTTTTAATGGCTTAAGTATGCTTTAATTTCTATATAAACTAATAATCTTCTCACATTTGACACATTTATATCTACTTCTTCATTCTAGTCTACCTGTTACTAGGTACAGAGGGAATTAAATCATAGCTGTGTACATTAATATGATAGTGGGGCACCATACACTTTATGATTCTCTTAAAAACATTGTCTTTGATTAATAACATTTCACGTATTTTATTGTAAGAATACAGATAGAAGACATATAACATACAAAATATGTGGTAATCAATAGTTTGTGTTATCAGTAAGGCTTCCAGGCAAGAGTAAGTGACTAATAGTTAAGTTTTGAGGAAATCAAGAGTTATATGTGGATGTCTGGCTATGCGGGCAGTTGGTGCCCCTAATCTGGAGTTGTACAAGGGTCAGCAGTATTTTAAGAAGAATATGATGATCTGCACAGGCTTTAGATGCCACAGCAAGGTCCAAGTTTTAAGGAGAAATAGGGATGATCCAATGAGCTAGTAAAGATTCAGTGGATGTGGACAAGATCCAAGGAATGTGCTGGGAAAACAGGGAAGAGGCAAAGCAAGGGTGACTTCCAACATCAGCTGAGAGGGGACCTGCATCAGGCAGCCTTCTCAGCCATGTAAGACCCACCACCACCCAGGGGATACTGACTACTTCTCTGGGCATTGCAAAAAGCTACCTGTCCTAGACTATAAGAAGCATCCTGGTTCCAACTAATCGTTGCCCTCTAATATTCTGGAAGGTTCACCCCAGGTTGTACCCGTAAGCTGTGTTCCCCTTCTCAGATGGTACCAGATCATGTTGCTGTGGAGGGGCCAGAAATCAGGTTACAGGGGAACCATGAACATCAAAGATCCCCATGCGAGGGGACTCTGTTGGTTTTCTTTGCAAATTCAAAATGTAACTTTCAAAAAGATGTCTCAGGTTTAGAAAACTAGGGAAGGACAAGTAAGTCAAAGAACCCATGACAACTGCATCATTTAAAAAAAAATAAATAAATACCCAAACCATTATGACAAGTTGAAAGATCTGGGACATCTGGAAAAATAGTGACCATAAAAGATCATCATTATTTTCCCATTAGAAAAAAAAAAAAATGGTAACTTAAAAATATATAGCAGAAGAAAGGAATGTTTGCCCTATCATAAATTTTTTAAGTTACTACAATTAAACTGTGGTAGCACTGAAATAAGAATGGATGGAACAGTGGAAAGAAAATAAAGGGTTCAGAAATCAGCCTGAACAAGCTTGGTAATTTGCCACATATCAAAACTGGCATTTCTAAATCAGTGGTTGGATTATTTGATAAGTAATAGTGGGAAAACTGAAAAATATTTGGAAAAAAAATAACAATAAAGATAGGTCCCTATCCCCTACCACAGCCAAATTAATACTAGATGGATTTAAAATTTAATGATGAACCTATATTTAGACTTCTGGCTAACAACTGGCAATGAACTTATTTTTTTCTCTCCTCTCCTTCCCAAAACACTTTCTGATAAAAGAAGGAAGGACATGGATACAGGGAAAATATTCCCTTGTAAGCTGCAAGGAAAAAGAAGAAGGAGTGATCTAAAAAGAGATCTAGAAGTCAGAAAGAGGCATTTATACTCGTAAATGAGCTGAGGTGCACATTAACCAGTGTGATGTAAGCATTCCAAATTCTATATGAAATCAGCACATTGTACCCCATAAATGCAGTAATGTATATATGATCTATGTGTTTGTGATTTAATTAAAAAATATTAATAAAAATTCAATTAACATAAATGGGATAAATTCAGAGATTGGCAAAGCAGATTAATAAACATAACCAAACCAGAAAAAAGAAAAAGTGGAAGTCAGAAAGAAGAGAGAGCAGTGACCACAGGGGAAGACAAACTCTGCACTCATCGTGGGTCTACACCAGGCAAGAGCCAGACACTGGCCTCCAGACCCTGAGAGGCCCACAAGGGCACCCCACGAGTACCCGGTACATCAGCCATGGACAGAGTCCTCACCCCAGTCAGCACACTACTCTTGTATCCCGTGTCCCCGGGAGCCTGCAGTCAGCCTGGGCAGAGAAGAATGAGAGGACACAGAGTCCCCGGGCACAGCTGAAGTGAAGGGCCCACTGAGGACAGGGAGTTGGGGCCAGTCTGTACATAGAACCAAGGGGCCTTAGCCACCCTCCCCTGGCCTGATGGCAGAATACTACCAGTCACGCATGTATGTGACCTTGGCACTCTACCAAGGGTAACAAAGTGAGACTCTGTTTCCAAAAAAAAAAAAAAAAAAAAAAATTGTAATCTTGAAGGTAAGGAAGAATTTTCTAAGCATGGCTTGAAAGCTTAAATATTTAAAAAAGGAGAATAAAACATTTGATTCAATTTTTTAAAGCAAAATTAAGTTTCAAAAATATATAAAAGAAAGAAAGGAATAAACAGCAAATCTGGAAAGTTTTACAGCATGCAATAAGCAAAGGGTACTATTCTTTCTTTCTACTAGAGAGTTCTTACAAATCACTAGAAAAACCACCATAGATAAACAGACATAATACATCAAAATATAATTCACAAAAGAAAAACAATAAAATGACCAAAAAAAACAAAAAAACCTATGAAAAAAAATGTATGTGCTTACTCATAATCCCAGAAATCCCAAATCAAAAAACAATATACTCATAATCCCAGAAATCCCAAATCAAAAAACAATACAAAACCATTTTGGCTACCAAATTTCTAAAAACAAAATGAATGCCAACAGCAGCTCTTGGTGAGGAAGTATGGAAATGAGTTCTCCTTCCACTGCTGCTAGAAGTGAGAACAGGAAAAATCTGGAAGAAAGTTCTCGAAATCCTTGACTTGATAATTCCACTTCTAAGTATTTGTCCTTAGAAAAATATTTAACAGATGTGCAAAAAATAACACACGGCACACCCATTGGTAGCTTATAATGACGTCATTAAAAATAATGAGGTGTGAGGATGGGTAACAACACGGACGGACATTCACAACATATCAAGCGAAAACTCAGGTCAGGTGCTCTATGACGAGAATTTGCAGCGCTGAAACCCCTTCAGATAAATAAGAGAAATGCAGAGTACAGACACATCACATCCACACAAACGCAAACTAGGAGATTTTAGCCCCCAGCTGTTATCACATCTCTGGGTCCCTGGTATTAAAAGTAAATATTATTTTCTCCTATTTGCTTATTTTTAGAAGTTTAGCTACAAATCTCTTAAGAGACTATTTCAGAATCAGAAAGTCAGATGGCAGCAGTTTTCTCCTTGAAAAATCCCTGCTGGATTGGTGAGTCTTAGAGGCCACCTCTTACGGAAGGGTTCCATTCCCAAACGTAACTACAGGAAGGGCCGAGCTGATCTAACATGGCAATTTGATAGTGTTAACACAACTGTCCCCATAACTCTGTGTGCTTTGTTTGGCTCCCCTCCCCACCCCCCCAACCGGGGAACTGACAATATCCAGCATCTGGCAGGACAGGGTGGCCAGGTGACAAACACTGGGGACACAGCTGTGACCACAGGGTAAGCTACGCAGCTGCCACTCAGAGAGAGGCCTGAGTGACACCTGGACAGCCCTAGTCTAGAAAGTCCCCAGAAGGCCAGGAGGAAAGAAAGGGTGACGCTGGGGGTGGGGAGAGGTTTACTTCAAGCCTCT
The DNA here is from genome assembly GCA_963574355.1 of Loris lydekkerianus. Lineage (NCBI taxonomy): Eukaryota > Metazoa > Chordata > Mammalia > Primates > Lorisidae > Loris > Loris lydekkerianus. Next base: position 6,193 of record CAUYPK010017364.1, read on the forward strand.
CTATGTTAAAGGACTCACTGCTCCCTCCAAGAGGCACCAGAGTTGAAGGTAAACACCAGGGATCCCAAGAGCTTTCTTGGGAAGGGTGAAAAAAGTGAAGAATGCATGCACTGGAAAGGCAGAAAAAAGAAATGTTAAACCACCACACCCTTTCAGAAAAATATTTAACTCGGTGCACTAGAGCAAATTCTATTCCCCAGTAATTTGCATAACAATATCCGACATGGCTTGCTACTGTTTCTGATCCAGCTTCTATGGCTACTCACATAGACCCTTTCTCTGCCCTCACCTCCCTCTGTTGATAACCTAATTATCTAGAAACTTCACTCATGTTCGTGAGGGGATTTCCTATTTCAAAAGACCCTGCAGTGAGTTATCTGATTTCAAGGCAAATAATTTCTCCCTATACATCTGCTCAGATTTTCTGAACACGTCCCTTTAAAACACACCTTGATTTTATTTTGTTTCCTCTCCTCCCTCTTCTCCAAAAGTTTCAAAGTACTGAAAGAAGTTAATTTAATATACCTCCCTTCCTCCCCTACCACCTACCTCTCCAGTGAGAGAAGTGTCTGAACTATTGTCTCCATTTTACACTGGAACAAATAAATCAGCACAAGTGACAGAAGACCAGGATTACCTGCAGTGAAAACAACTTTGCGAGCCAATCTTCCCACGCTGATGGCCCGGTATTATGATCCCAGAGGACCAAATGTACAGCGAGGTCCCCACTTACAACTTAAGAAACATCTCTAAATAAAACTTGCAGGCAAGCACTGTACCAAGAACTGTGGAGAAAACACGCACGCACACCCCACCACCACCACCACCAAGCCCCTTCCCTCAAAGAACTCACAATTTAGAAGAAGAAGAAGAGATGTAAGTTCGGCTCAGGTCATAAAGGGTCTATTTCCCCACTGGAAAAGATGCCTTCCAAAATCTCTTTAATTTTACATTTTCAGGACTCTGAGATTCTAAATGTGACAACTGACACAAGCCTGTAAGTATCAGAGTAAATGCATTACACAATTATCATGCAAAGAGAGAATAAGATATTAAATTCTACTGTGGAGATCGAGGGTCACTTCATGGAGACAGTCGGCTTCAAATTTGCCCTCAAATGACAAACAAGGGGCTTCTTGGCTGCACAAGCAAAGAAATGGAGGCCGGTCAGTCTAATGGTGCTTGGAGGTGGGAGAGGTGGCAGGGTAGGTGGAGAAGGCCAAAACAAAGCTACCAAGAGTTGCAATGTTATTCTCAGTGGCTTGCAAGTGCAAGTTTGGAAAACCAGAGCGGCATACTTGCTTTGTGTTTCCAGCACCTGGACCTGGCAACAGGGTGAAGGAACGGAGCAAGGAAGCAGGGAAGCGTGTAGGAGCTAGCTCACACCCAGGCCAGAACCACCACAGGGCAACAGTGTCAGGGCCCTGGTGCTGAACAATAATAGGACTGACACATTGATCACACGCAGACAGGGCTGGCGCTGGTGATGCACACCAAGATTCCTCATCTCAGCATGGGGCTGGGGGTGTGGGGCCAGCCTGGAGAACACACTGTGTATTGGGGGGAAACCCTGTGTGTCGGGCCAGGTTGAGTTTCAAGTGCTTGTGGGACAATTCACATCTGCCGTCTGATAAGATTTGATGGTAAAGACACAGCTAAAGCATGGAAGGAAAGTGGAATCAAAGAGAGAAAGTAGGGAAAGCACGAAAAGCGGCCAAGGAGGGAGCTTTGGGGAGATCTGCATATGAGTGGGGTACAGGAACACACGTAGATTGAAGAGAGCTGTATTGTGGACCCCCGCAACTCCACCAAATTCACACGTTGAAATCCTGACCTCAAACGTGTCTCAGAATTGCGATCATATTTGGAGACAGAGTCCACAGAGCAGCAATTAAGCTAAAATGATGTCTTTAGCGTGGGCCGTAATCCAATCTGACTGGTCCTCATATGCAGAAGAAATGTGCACACTGCACCCAGAGAGGACGGAGGGTGTGAGGGCACAGAGGAGAGGGATGGCTACCTTCAGGCTACAATAGCAGAGCTGAGTAGCTGCAACAAGGACCATGTAACCTGCAAAGCCTAAAATATTTACTATCTACCCCTTTACATAAGCTCCCCAACCCCTAAAAGTACACACACTAGGGTGAAAACAAGGCGGTAACACCAGCCAGACAGGAGAGGAAATGCCAAGACGAGGCCAAGCTGCCGATCAGGGCAGACAGCAGGGGCTGGGACCTTGCAAAGGTCAGAGCAATCACAGCCCTGTTCAGGCGAGGACTGGTCCTGGGAAATCCAGTCCAGCAAGTCAGGCCTGAGGTGAGGGAGAACTTGGGGAGCTCTGTCCCCCAGGTAGAGAAGCTCCAGGAGCAGCTCATATTGGGAAAAAATACCCAGCAAGAATGAGGCAGAGACCTTCCAGCTAGAAGCAGAGCACCATGGCCTGGGAGCCTCGGACCACAGCAGCCAAAGGGTGGCCAGGGAGGGAGGGTGATGCTCCAGAGGACGGCCAGGTGGGACAGCGCAGTCCGTCACCCAGCATCCCTGCAGAGGTACCAGGGTGCACCAAGAGGCAAGGTCAGAGGCTGTCAAAATGTGTGAAAACGTTCTGTGGAGGTTCTCTGCAGACCCTCCTACAATTGAGTGATTCCACTAGAATTACAGAGGCAGCCTAGCCTAGTGCAATAAGAGCCTGGCGCCTTAAATTATGAGTCAAACCTCCCTACTCATTAGCTGTGTGACCTTCAACAAGGCACTTGACTTCTCTGTGGTTAGAGAGACTCATCTATAAAAATGCTGCTGAAATGTTCAAATGAGTTAACACAGGTGAAGTGCTTAGAAAGGAGAACTTATATAACCATTAGCTATAATTATACTACCTCAATCTTTCTGCTAACTTCCATGTGCCCCCCTAAGTCTTCTCTTATTTAAAGGTTTGATCTTCTAAGGCAAGACACACACACCCTGAGAAAGGTATGTTTAAGTCCCCAAGGTTCACACTTCCTGTCTGTATCTCAAGTCAGTTTACAAAACTCAAAGACCTGGGCAAGGAACCTTCCCTGTCAACAATGATGTATTGAAACAGGTGCCTTAAGTTAAAAAGGCAGGAGGAAAGGATCCAACAAAATACAATGTATTAGTCATCACAGGCTGAACACATCACAGCTGGGTGATAAATGCCAAGAACATCAATTAAGAACTACACTTAGAAGTGTAGCACATTCACCACGACACCAAGAAACCTATATGCTGCAAGTGTTGTTTCGACGTCAGGAGAAAATATTTTGGGTGCAAATGGTCAATGCAATTATTTTGCATGTAGGCAACCTGCATCAGCATTCCACCTGGAAAGACACTACTGAACATCTGGCAAGGTGTCAACTGCAACCACAGAAGCAAAGAACTTCGTCAAGCTCCTGCATAGTTAACTAAAGTTGATGGGGTGTCTGGGGAGAGAGAGAGAGGATGGAAAATCACGGGTGTAATTAACACTGACATCTCTCGATTCACAGGTCCCTTTAATGTGACAGTACCCACAGTCCTTCTGGAAATCTCTGGTTTTCCAGATACTGGTCCTGAAAGCAGAGTGAGGTGTCTTCTCCCCAGGTTTCCTCCTGCCACATGTGTCCTCCCGAGCAGCTCTGCCCTGAAGACCTACAACTCTGGACTAACTACCCTGGGTCTAGCTTCCTCCACTAGTAAACTAAATGATTTAGACTATTCATAAGGTCCCTTCCAGCTCTCTGAGCCTCTGATTCTCACTCTATAACTCAGGTCTCTTCACCAGGGACAAGAGAATATGGTGGATCTTGAAGGATAAATAAGTTTCACCCTTAGTTATTGTGTTATGACATTTATATTCTACACTTAGGAGATTTAACATGTATCCTTGTAAAATGCACCATAAGTGTGGTCCCACCAGAAAATGCGGTGAAGGCTATGTTAACCAGTTTCATGAAAGTATTTCAAATTGTATAGAAAACCAGCACATTGTACCCCATAATTGCATTAATGTACACAGTTATGATTTAATAAAAAAATAATAAGTTTCACCTGAACACTGGTTCTAAAAGTGGCCCTCTAAAGAGGACTCATGGGCTGCTTTCGAGGTAGGAGGGAGGGATGTCCTGGCACTTTGCTCTCTAATCCTGCCCTGAATGAACCCCATCTGCCAGGAATCTCAGGAAAACACAGTAGTTCTAGAAGCTCTCCATGTGAAGTCAGGAAAATGCTTCTCTTAACCAGGCAGCAGCAGCCTCTGGAGCTTGTTAGGAATGCCTGCTTGCCGACCTGATGTTTACAATTTGCCCTTTAACAAGATCCCCAGGTTGATGTGTACACGCATCGTTTTGAGAAATGCTGTTCCGGAGTCCTGCTCTCAAAGTCAGCTGGAGGGTGGAATCCCCTGGTGGGCTGGGTCCCATCCCCAGCCCCAACCCCCAGCCCCACCACTGGTAGGATGTGGCTACAGGGTTATAACTTTTTAAAGTCTCCCCAGGAGGTTCTAATATGCCCCAAAGTTTGAAAACCACTGAACTAAAATCTCCACTTCAGATTCTAGCATTCAAATCCAAGGCCAGCTGACTTCCCTCTGTTAAAGTCTGGACCACCTGCAGCCATCCTTTCCCAAGGCTACATCAAGGTCATCCCCCTCTGGACTTCTCCTTTATGATGGGGTCTCTATCCCAGTCAGTGCCTGCCTCTTGTAGCCTCCAATTAGAGGCCCTTGCTAGCCTCCAAATTCTTTCCCTAGGAGTGGAAACCAAACTGTCAGCTCTGGCATTCTGGCATTCTCTCTTCCTCTTTCTGTCCCTCTCTTTCTCTCCTTTTCATTAGGTGTTTCTTCCCTGTTGCCTTCTACCCATTGAGGGCTCTAGTGGGTTCTGTGCTGAGTGTTTGAAAGCTGGATAGAAGCATTTATCTCTTTGGATATCAAAAATTAGAGAACTTCGGTATTTATTTCAAGATAATACAGTAGCCAAGTCAGACGCCAGCAGTACTTGGAATCTACTAGAGCTCAGAAGCAGAGTAGTGTCTACGCAATTAACTGGAAGGCTGGGTCTTGGCAGGAAAAGAGAAACAGCAGCCTCAGCTGAGGACAGATGATCTGTCTGTGACCTGCTACACTAAGTAACTCGTGAAGGGAAGGGACAACCCACAACACAGGCTTGAAAATGCAATACCCTCGTAGAGAAAGCTCTGCAAGTCTCCATCTGGGAGTCTGCCCAAATGAAAGGCGATGTGAGGACTTAAAGTGATTTAACAAACTCAGATCCTGATCTTTCTTGCAGAAAGTCTGCTTGTCTTTGGAGATGTTAGCTACTGGGTCACATACCTCTGGAGCAAAACCATCTGGCTTTCCATCCACCAACTACAAACTTGTGACCTTGGGAAAGTTACTGAACTTGTTGCACCTTTGTTTCTTCATCTGTAAAATGGAGGAAACACTAGTAGCCAGAGTGGTGATGCCTGGTCAGTACTAGGTAATTTCGCTCCTATTATTTGTCACTTCCGACTGGATACAGAATGTGTGTTATGTGTATGTGTGTAAAACGAATCAGCAGCCACAGATCAGATTAAAAAACAGAGCAACTGGTTTTTCTAAACCCGCACTACGAATGCTGGAGGCTGAAATGCTCCATCCATGTGCAGTACAGATGTTTTGAGCCTTTCTTACCAAGCTATAAAAATGTTTACACAGTAATTAGGCCTGTTATCAGTACACAAACAGATTACACTTTACTGAATGAATGAACAGCTCAAACACCCTCCCATTTTGCATCAGGTTCAGAGTGCTTTCCTAATTCTTGGATTTGCTACAATAAATTTCGTTTCTAATAACACGGAGCCACTGCTGAGTGTAGGGAAAGCGTGCTGGGGTGGGGAATGGGCCCTGCTTACCAGAACACCTGCCATGGAATCTCTCTGTTCCTCATTTCTCCCATTTATGAAGGGGGCTAACCAAGGATTTTGCTCCTTCTTAATTTTGTGTTCTCTTCCTTTATAATCATCCTCTTCTAAACACATATTCATTCTTCTCTTCACCAAGAAAGGATGAGTTTAATTAAGGTAATGAATAGAAAACATAGTAGTTAGTCTGAACTGCATCGTGAGAGTCCACTCTAACACCATTCAGTTACATTAAAACTGCGTTTGTGGCAGTTAATTCCCCGAAACTGAGACTGGACCAAGAGACCAGGAGACAGACTTTACTCCCTGTGGACATCCTCTCTTCCAAAATACATCAACAGCTCTGAGTAACATATCACTGAAATCTTTTTCTTTGCCTGTTTTCAAAGGATAATATTCTGTTGTGATAAATATGTCACCAAAATAATTAGCTAAGCCACCTAATTTGCACTTCTAAGTTTTCGCTTTGTCTAACTTTTGTTAATGAAAAAACTCAAGTGATTTGTAATCATGATACAAATTTTTGGGTTCCAATACTAAAGCAATAATGTTTAAATGTTCAGAAGTGAGCTTTTAATGAATATTTAATTGCTCTATTCTTCATAAGTATAAATTATGCTTCCAGTAAACACTCTGAATACTAAAAAGGGAAGATTCAGTTTCTCCTAGCTAACTTAAATGTTGAAGTTTCCTAATAACTTGTTTCAAGGGGAAAAAGTCCTCTCGGTTTCAAGATGTACAGGAAGAAATTTGTAGAGTAATTTGTAGGTCGGGTAACTTATTACAGCAAAATCCCAAAGTCAATGAAATTTAGATGTATGTATTCGAAATGCATAGGGAAAAAATCCAGCAATATATGTACTTGAAATGTTAATGGTCTTGGGAATGAGAGTGCTGAAAGGTGCTTTCATTTTTTATGTGACACTTCTGTATTGCTTTTAATTTCTTTTTTAAAAAGAATGTTTACTTTTGTAATTAAAAAATGTCTTAAATTAAATAAAGCCACCCATTGGACACTTGGGGCAAAATGAACCTCTTGTATGACCGACCAGGACCACAGATTTTTAACATTAAGTTTTCAGAAATAAAGTGGTAGGGGAAAAAAATGTTCAGTAGATAGATTCTCTCCACACTCCATTCAAGACATCTGTGATCATCACTGTCTGCACTGTAAAACCAATCTTTTCCAATTATAAAAGAAATATGTGCTCATTTGCAAAAATAAAAATAAAAATCATAATGCCAACACCTTTGGACAAGCAATGTTAACATTTTTGGTCCATTTCTTTTCATTGTTCTTCTGTACTGTGTTTTTAAACAAAACTGAAATCATACTGTAATTGCAGTTTTGTCTGTATCCACATTTAATTGGTACATTAGAAATCACTAAATTAAGGTCACCAAAGCATTTTCTCTCCATCTGTTACTGTTAAACACTACATTTTATTTTACACTTTAATGGGTGAAGATTTACTTTATTGTACTAAGGTGGTACACACAGAATGCCTAGCTGCTAGGATGATCTTTGGAAAATACAAATTAAATCATGTCACTCATCTGTTTAAAACTTCCAGCTGCTTCCATCAAACTTAATGTCTGAACTCAAATCCAAACTCCACACAGTGATCCCACATGAACTAACCCTTGCTTCTCTGGACTCATCTCCTGTCACACCAGCCTTCTTCCTATTTCACTAATGCATCCAGTTCATTCTGACCTCAGGACCTTTGCACTGGCTGTTCCCACTACCTAAAATTTCTTCCCCAAATCTTCCCCTAACTGATCCCTTCATGTCATTTCAGTGTTGGCTTAAATACAGCTCCTCAGTAAAACCTTTCCTGTCCACCGATCTGAAGTAACCTTCTCATCTGTCTCAATTGTACCCTGTAATTTTATTTCTATATTTTTATTGTGTCTTACATCACTAGAATATGAGAAAAACATCTCTGTCTAAGCTGCCATTTTACCCAATACCTGAACCAGAGAGACTCAAAATATATTGGTTGGATGAATGAAAGTGTTTCCAATTGTCCAGATTTGTGGAGCATGAGATAAAGTAACCTACTTAAACAGGTCTTGTTTACAGCAGCACAGCCCCTTCATAAGACTTTTTACAATAGGTTGTCACCTTCTGCTACAGTCTGGTCATGGAGAGCTGCCCACAGCCCTGCCGGTGGGAAAACACACCCATTATTTAGTGTTGGCCAGACTTTAATTTCTTCCCCACCCTGTTCTCTAAACCAGAAACCCAATGGTGACACTATACTTGTCCCTTTCTCCTATTCCTACACCAATGAACAAGTCCTATCAATTTTCCAACATCTATGACATGTCCAACATCTATGTCACCGTCTTTTGGCAAGGTCATTTTAGTTCCTTTCAGAAAACAACCTTTCCTCAACTAGTTGACCTTCGGAAAACTACCCCCAAATATGGGGACCCAAAGCTGTGCCATTCAGTTATGTCCTCTGAGCATTTTGAAAGCAGCAGAATAATACAATAATAATAATAATAATGGAAATGGTTGGAGATCATTTACTTTCTTAGCATCACCTGAGAGAGACCATAAGGCAATTCCTGCCCGCTCCAAGCCTGGCTTTTCAAGCATGCCCTCCATCCTGTGAGTTTCCATCATTACTGCTAATATATTCTCTACTTTGCTTTAGTTGTTGGCCAGAGTTAGTTTCTGTTGCTTGCAACCCAAGGACCCTAACTGGCGACTCCCCTACATGCTTGTTGAACCCATTCCTCCTTCTCCATACTCCCCACAGTGGTCTCCTCACACCTGCCTGGGGCCTCTCAGTGCCATCCTCCTTGCTAGTATACACACCTGTCCCCAGCCAAATCTCATCATGCCACCCACCCCCTAATGGAGAAATGCTGAGCCCCTGGTCCCAACCTATCATAGATAGGGCCCCACCTATCATTCCAGTCTCTTCTCTCTCCCTGTCTCAACATTTAAGCTCCAAGAACTCCAAACTACCAGCAACTTCCTCATATGCTCCATGTGCTTTCTGACCTCTCAGCTCTTGCCCACCCACCTTCTCTGCACTGGAAGACCCATTCAAAGCTAGCCACTTCCTAATTATCCTTTAAACTCATCCTAGACATCACAGCCATCTTAGCCCAACTACCTCCCATCTCTGCTCTCAAATGTGCAGCCCTAACACACAGCTCATTTTTCTTTCTTTCTTTCTTTTTGAGACAGAGCCTCAAGCTTCACCCTGGGTAGAGTGCTGTGGCATCACAGCTCACAGCACCTCCAACTCCTGGGCTCAAGTGATTCTCTTGCCTCCACCTCTCAAGTAGCTGGGATTACAGACACCTGCCACAATGCCTGGCCATTTTTTGGTTGCAGCCATCATTGTTTGGTGGGCCCGGGCTGGATTCGAACTCGCCAACTAAGGTGTATGTGGCTGGCGCCTTAGCTGCTTGAGCCACAAGTGCTGAGCTGGCATGCTCGTTTTTCTATCAGTACGGCATAATAGCCCCTGAATAAATTTTTGTTAGTTGTTAAGTGATTAAAAATGCATTTCACTTTGAAAATCCCAGGTTAGAGGTGCCACATTGTGTTTTCATTTTCTTCCTTTCTAGCCACATTCAGAGTTACCTTCAAATTAAGCATTCTGAGGAATCAGCCAATGCTGTGCTCAACTTAAAGGATGATATCACGACTTAAGAGTCAGGACTGATACTGTTTTAACAATCATCAGAGGCTACTGCTGGTTGCATTGCCTAATAGTTAGCAATCATCAAAAGACAGTTCAGACACTCTGACTATAGTAGCTTAAGCCCGAAGTGCAGGGCAAGAAGCCACCTAACCCATATCAATGTGGGCACAGAGAGGGAAAACTGGGAAAGGGGATCCTATCATCAAACCAATCTGCACTCACACCTACACATGGCCCCAGGGTGGGGTTTTGGCATGGAGTTCTGCCTCCTCCCCAGACCAACTTCACCAATCACAGCCCTTCTGTGCCTGAGTTTTCTCGTCAGGAATGAGGAAGGAGAAACTGAGCCTAGATTCATTCAGCAAACAGAGAGAGTACCCACCATGTGTCTGATTCTACTAACAAGGCATAGCAAGTCAAAGATTAGTAAGGTTACTAAAACACTTTTCACATCACAAGGGAGCAGTGTGGAAAGAGCACTGCACGTAGTATCAGAAACCTCAGCTTCTTCAAATCAAATCATAACCCTGCCTCTGGCCTACAAGCTGCAAAGCCTCAAGAAAGTTACTGAACTTCCCTTAGCATCAGTTTCTGAATATGACAAATGAGGATTACACAAGCTGAACTGTGGGATAGGGTCTGGCACAAAAGTGGGTCTCAGACATCTAGATTAAGAGGGTCTCCAAAGGCCTTAAGTGCAGTCATTCAAGAGACTTGTTCTCATAATAAGAACTAGCGCCCCCTTCTGACACCCAGCAAGCACTGCACAAGCTGTCAGAATCGGAAAGCAGTAAGGCCAGCACTGCACACTGGCAACAGGCTTACGGGCCAACTCACAAGCAACCCACTGGGCCAGCCACCAACAGCAAGCACAACGTCCCTGCAGAGCCCACTTGCTATGGAGAAGAAATTTATAAATGGGGGCACAACCCTTCCCAATATTTAAGGACTGATCAGAAGCCTCCCATTGGAGAGATAAATGTTAAACTGTCACACATACCCCACCCTGTCCCAGTACTCACCCCAACCCTTTCCAGAGGAAAGGGTCTCATGTATCTTCAGCAGATCGTGCCCATCAGTTTCTCAACAGATCCAGCTGAATTAAATTATTTTCTTTCTCAAAAGCCCTAATCCTGCACCATCACTGAAGGCCTGGTTACTGGCAATAGTTACTTTCAGAGTTCAGAGAAAGGTGACATTTTGGTGAACAATTCTAAGAGGATTTAGCTCTCTCTCAATCAAATATCCCAGGGATAGGATTTCCAAAGACTTTTGTTTTCATTACTTCACTTGGATACACACAGTAACTAACTTCACTGTCGGAGACCAGCTTCTGGGTAAACGTAGCTGTTCTTCGGCAGCTTCTGCCATGAAAAACCCACTCGTTTGCAGTGAACTCAGAGCACAGAGCCGCTGGACGGTGCTTCCACCAGGTCAGGCCCTCTGGAAACAGCTCAGAGGCTCCCTGGGGGCATTCACCTCACCAATTGCCTAGAGAACTAGCAAAGTTATGTCACTCCTGGACCTCCACGGAATCCCCAACTGGGTGTGGTGACAGAGCTTCACCCACCAGAGAGGTCTGAAATGAATCAGAACCTACCCCACAACCATGAAATAAAATCCACCACCAAGCCCAGGAGGAGAGCTGGAGTCCATGTCTTTGAAAGACAAGTCTGGCCTCAAGACAATTTCACACCAAATGTCTTTAAAATCTTTTTCAAAGCTCGGATGCCTAATTGAAAAATAATTTATCTTTCCTATGGAAAGTCAGCAGTTAAAGCAGCAGAACATGGAAAGGCTACTAGTATGTGAGTTCTTATATGGGCACAAATTTTTCCTATGTCTGGACCCCCACAGGGTAGAAACCTACCCATTCTGGGAAAGTCGTCTCAATTGTGTTGCCTAGGCTGCTCTGGGTCACTCCAGAATGTAGTTATTATCACCACTAAACAGACTGCACAGCCTCACACAACCGGCACTAAGCTGCTATTCCCTGAGCCCAGGAAAATCATTTTTTCTTTTTCTTTTTTTTTTCCGAGAACAGCCTCAGGGCCCGGGGATGGCGCCCCAGTCTTGACACCCAAGGAACTGCAGGTGCCGTTGTACCCGGAGCTAAGGGCTTCAACCCATATAGAAGGAAGGCGCTTTCCGCACACAAGCCTTTACCAAGGGTCAAGAGCAGGGGCAAACGACGCCGGGGCGAGGGCCGGCGAGCACGTGCGTGGTCCGCGGCTAGGAGCTCAGCTCCAGTGCCCCAGCCCTTCTGGGGACGCTCCGAACCCCCAGCCCGTCGGGGTGGGGCGCCCACCTCCCCGCTCGCCCTCGCCCCCGCCCGGAGGCCGGCCCAGAACTACCTGCTGCTGCCTAGGCGCCCTCGGGCCAAGTCTCAGGAAGTTCACTCCCCGCCGCGCTAGTCCGGGGAAGCTGGGCAACCCGGTAAATTCATCCCGCCTGGGAAAGACGCGCTAGTCCGGGGAAGCTGGGCAACCCGGTAAATTCAGCCCGCCTGGGAAAGACGGACCCCATCCCTGCCCGGGCGCTGGACGCAGCATCCTGCTTGGAGCCCGGGGACCAGGTCCCAGCGAGGCTGCGGGAGGCTTCCCCAGTTACCCCGTGTGCCCCAGGGCCCGTGAACCCGTGGCGGGTGGCAGCGAGGAGCCAGCGTCCAGGAGGGAAAGCAGCCGGCGCTGGGGGCTTGAGGTGGAGGGAACCCTGCCTCCCGCCTTCCCCTATCGCCATGACTCCGGCTTCCCGAAGACCTGCAAGCCGCCGGGTGCTCCCACCTGAGCTGCGATACGGCTCCCAGTCGCCTGCCCTCCCTGCCCACCTTACGGTCGCCCGCGGTCGGGGGCGCGCAGCCCGGTAGCCACCGTCGCCGGGGTCTCGGCGAGCAGCTCCCAGCCGGCAGCCCGCACAGTTCTGGGACACCCTTCTCCAGACCCACGCCCCCGGTCGGGGGGCCACCGGCGAGCCCAGAGCAGGGGAAGGTAGCACACGCGGCCCCCAGCCCGCCGGGTGGGTGCCCCGTGCCGGGGACAACAGGTACGGGAAGGGAGGCGTTGTCGGCCGCTCGCCCGCCTACTCTGGACACCTGGGCCAGCAGCAGCCGGGGATCGGGCACCGCGCAGAGAGACGAGGATGCGGGGAAGAAGCACAGGGAGGAAGCGGGCGGGCAGGCCACGGCGGCACTCACCTCTCGCTGGGCCGGGGCCCCGCAGCCCGGCTGCCTAGGCGCCTCCGCGCGGCGCGGGGGGCTTCCTCCGAGGCCCGCAGGGAGGGGGCGGCACGGAATGGAGGCGCCGAGCGGGCAGCGCTCAGCCTCTCGCTCACACCTCCAACCGGCAGCCGCGTCCCCGCTCCGGCATCCTCGCTGCCGCCGGCTCCCTCGGCGCCCCCGGGCCGCTCCCCACGCGCGCGCCGGGGTCGGCGCAAGCCCCTCGTCTGCTCGGAGCGCGATCTGGGCTCGTGCCTCCCTGTCCTTGTCCTCTGCTCCCGTCTGGGGACGCGTGCCCCGCACCCCCGGCACCGCGCGCCGCTCTACCCCTCCCGCGCCCGCTGGCCGCGCGGGCTCAGCCCATGTGCGCGGCAGCCTCGCTGCGCCCCAGAGCCTAGTGGCCGAGGCCCCGCCGGAGTTGCGCGCCCCAGAAACTCCATGCAGCTCCGGCCTCCTCCCCGGCTCCTCCCCAGCGGGCCCCCCGGGGCCTTGCGGCCGCCCGCAACACCCCGCCCGCTTTGCCCCCCGCCGGCGTCAGGAGCCCAGCTTCAGGGCTCGCCTCGGCCGCGGGCGCCCCGGCTGCTCCGAGGGTCGGGGCGCCCCCACCCCCACCCTTGCGCCTCCCCAATGGCTCCCTCGGTTTCCAGGCAGCGCAACCTGAGGAACGCCTCGGCGCGCGCGCACTTACACTCGCGCGCGCACACACACACACACACACACACACACACTGCACACACAGGCAGACACGCGGGGGGCGAGCTGGAGCTTGGCAGTCGATGCTCCTTCCTTTCCTCCTCAAAGAACCTGCCCACGTAAACTCCAGCAAACTGCTGCTCCTCGGTATTGGGCAACTCACTCAAGCGGCCCCCACCTTAACCACTCATCCCAGGGGCCCACACCCTAGGGCCACAGTGACACCCGCGCCCAGGGGCAAAGCTGGGGCTGGGGTGGAGGGGCTCGTGGCCAAAACTGCGGAGAAAAGGGAGGTTTCCTCGTGACCACCCTTGTCCCCATCAAGAGAAGCACAACTGCGGCGGGGCACCCGCCGGCCAACCTCTGATCCCACACCCCTGGAGCCCGAAAACACGTGGCCCCCGCTTCTCCCAAGGTCACCGAATGGATTTGATGAGGGCAAGACGCCGCTTAGACACAGGTGTCAGCTAGAAATCTCTCATACTGCAGCCTCCCCCCCTGCACTGACCTCTGCTGAGTCCATACCCAGACAGACCCTTTTTTCCCTGGCCTTCCAGTGGTTCTCAAATTTCCTAATGCCGCGACCCTTTAATACGGTTCCTCATGTTGTGGTGACCCCAACCATAAAATTATTTTCGTTGCTACTCCTTAACTGTAATATAAATATCTGATATGCAGGTGACCCCCACAGGTTGAGAACGGCTGCATGCCTCAAGGGCAACATACTTGTTTCAAGTCTCCATTAACCATTTCTGTTCCTCACCTGCCTGCCTCCCTTTGTGGGCAGAAGCTGGCAGAATAAATAGTACTACGTAAGTTTGTGTTGGCAAGAAAAAGAATCAAAACCCCAAGATGGGGCTCAGACTGTCCCTGTCCCATACACAGAGTCAGACACCTGCCAGTCCCTTTCTGGTACTCCCAAGGGTGAGCCAAGGGAGAAGGAACAACTCACTGGCGGGAACAGGCTAGTTTTTCCATATGCTGCCCTCCTTCCCTGGGTCCCCAGTTTGTTGCCACTTCTAGGTGGCAGAAAAACTGCTCACCAGTCAGATGGCTCCAATTCCCAGAATCAAAGAAATGTTATATGTGAAGATTCTCACACCAATCAGGAACAAAGCAGGCAATGCTGCTATAAACCTCTCATCCAAACAACTGAGCAACCACCTCTCTGCTGACTGGTTCAGTTGCCAAGGGAGTTTGGGCATTTTCACTGCCAGCCAGCAGCATGTAAAGGTCCCCTCTGTGTCTGTGCCTTCAGTTTATAGTCTGGGCGTGAGTTGGGAGTCTCTGAAGCACTCATGGTGGGTACCACTCCTTCAGCATTTTGCATTTATTACCCTGCTTTGTTACTGTATTCCCTTATGTGGACCATGATCTCCAAATATCTTATAACCTTGATCCACTTGCTGAATTTATATACATACCTAGTGCATAGATTTGCATAGTAGGTGTTTCCAGGGGTCCCAGGCAGATGAATAGAGTTGGTGGGATCTCTGTATGATCATTCCCTCTGATCTCTTAGTTTGAATGAAAGCTACATCTTCTAACCATCTATTACCTCTGAAAGCAATTGTTTTTCACTTTGTAGATGACAACCGGGTCACCAAAGCCCCCTGGCACATGTGTATACACGCATGGAGTTCCTGGTAAAATGCAAAGGTCACCCACATAACTAGAGTGGGACACATACGCCAAAGCTCTCATTCTTTCCTCACTACTGCCTGTGTGAATTCAGGAAGGTGGTTTGTTCTCTCTAAATATCACCATCCTCATCTGCAAAATAGGCATGATTACAGTATGTACCCTATGAGGCTGCTGTAAAGATTAAATGTGATCGTGTGAAATAGCAGTTCCAGTGCCAAGCATGAAGTAAGCGTTCAACACACATTGGCTGTTATCATTAGTAAGTAGTTAACACGTTAAAGAGATTACCTTAGAGGGGGAAATCAAGGATCTTTCCCCCAAGATACCAAGCTTGAAGGACTTCAAGAATGAGACAAGCAGGATGGCAGGCTTCAGTCATTATGCCTAATCTAGTTTTTGATCCTCTCCAGCTGTGACCATTGTGAGACTTCCAGGATAAGGGGGCTGCAGACTTGTGGGCTCTGATACTCTTGCTCCAACTTTTATTCAATATATATGATCAGTATATATGTGTGTGCATGTGTGTCAGCTCCTTCCTATGAAAATGACAACTACAGGATGGAGGCTAAAGTCAACATAGAACAAAATGAATAGGAGACACTACCCTTCATCTGCAGTTGTGGCTGCATTTGGCATAAGTTTTCTCTCTAACCTGGAACAAGACAGCCCCCCCCCCCTCCACCTCCAGGAAACAGCTAAGAGGAAACTAACTTCCTTCCATCACCTGTCTGTAGCTTTGGGACTCAAGAGTTGCACAAATCAGACACCTAGACAATTGCTACCTTACCAGCACGCATCATTTTCTAAAGTGACCAAAGGCACTCCCTCCTCTGCCTCTTCCCTTCTTTTATCATCTCTTCTTTTGTTTTACTGCCAATAAATACATTCACTTCATGTGCCCAAAACAGCCAAGGTAGAGGGTGATGAAAGAAAAGGATCCATTTCATTCTGAATTGAAATAGGCAGAAATAGAGAAGATCATTTGGGTAAGTATGTATATTCCATCACAGTGTGGAAGGTAGAATGCATTGGATTCTTTACAACACACGCTCTACTTTGTGGCTGGAGGGTTTAGAGTGGCTTGTTTTACAGCAACAGATAACCAGAACAAAATGTGTATCTGGAAACAGAGGGCTACTGTAACAGAAACTTAAAACACTGGCTTTGGAATTGGACAGTGGGCAAAAGCTTTCAAGTGCCTTGAAAGACTGTTAATGAAAGTTGCAAGACCCTCCAGAAGATTGTTGGAGAATACATGAAGAACACGGAGAAAACTTATTGGAAGCTGGAGAGGAGAGGACCAGAGTCACATCCTGGCATAACCGTTAGCAAAATTGCTGCCTGGGGTAACATAGCAAATGGAAAGGATACCTAATGAATGCATGGATCTGACTAGGGCAATTTCCAAGTACAAAATAGAAAATGCCAGCTGAATTTTTCTAGATGCCTATGATGAAAGATAAGCAGAGAGAGATTAATTAGAGAAGAAGCTATTCTGGGTTCTTTTTAGTGAAACAGAGAGGAAATAGGAAGAAACCAGGACTCGCTGGGTTAGAAGGACCACTGTTTGTCATTGTGGTATTTCTAGGCAAAAACTTTCAAGTCCAGAGAAGTAAATTCTGGTCTCTGGGTAAAGATTAAGTCAAGGATGAGCCAGGCACAGTGGCTCACATCTGTAATCCTAGTACTCGGGGAGGCCGAGGCAGATGGATTGCCTGAGCTCAGGCATTAGAGACCAGTTTGAGCAAGAGTGAAACCCCATTTCTACTAAAAATAGAAAAATTAGCCAGGCATTGTGGTGATGTCTGTAGTCCCAGCCTCTCAGGAGGTCGAGGCAAAGGATCACTTGACTGCGGGAGTTTGAGGTAGCTGTGAGCTATAACGCCATGTCATTCTATGTAGGGCAACAGACTGAACCTCTGTCTCAAAAAAAAAGGGGGGGGGATGTCGTATAATCACTTAGCAAAGCCTCAGACACATTTAAGGACACACCTAAAAAGGCTTCTAAGTATCTTAAAGACGTTGGACCTTAGAAGCTTTGTGGGCTAAAGAGAGAGACCTGCCTATTCTTTAAGAGATTTGTAAGTGTGGCTTTTGTTCAATGGATGGATAATAATTTGAATCACAGAAAGCCTTCAATGTTTTTAAAGCTTGAACCTGAAAGGGATAGAATCAGTACAAAACAAAAGGAGGACTTTGAATCTCTGACCCTTTTGGGGGGAAAAACAGGCTGCAAACATGAAGTGTCTCTTATGGAAAAGGGAGAATGGGCTCAATGTAGAACCAAGAGCCCAAAAGGTGAAGCCAGTAAAATCATTCCCAAGAAGGAGAACGGACCCCTCATTAAGAAACTGATGACATGCTCCTTGCTAGATTTCAGAATTGCTATGAACCAGTGACTGCTACAGGAAATACCTCCTATTAAATGGGGGTTATGTATTGCAGATACTAAATCTCTGCCTCACTGGTGTACACTGGGTGCAAAAGGGGGAAAAAAGAAGAGATAACTTGTTTCTTGAGTTAACAGATCTTCAGATCAAAAAGAACTTCAGGAAAGCTCATCCCCTATCCAATCTACTTTAAATGATGTGACCCAAGACCTCAAATCTGAAATGACACCACACTGAATGAGACTTTGCAAAGTTTGGGGATGTTAGTGGATATTTTTCACGTTGGAAGAAAGTAAATAATTCTTTGTCAAAGCTGAATTTTTTAACATGGTGAGTTAAAGATGGCCATGAATTTTTTAACAGTTTTCTCATCAAGATTTGTGGGTCTACAGCTTCCTACCCTTGAATCTAGGCAGGACCCATTCATTAATAGATAAAGAAGTTATTTTATGCAAGTTTCCAGGCCTAGAATTTAAGAAACTTGAAACTTCCCTTTCCTGTTCTTTGAAACACTCTCTTAGAGCCTTAAGTCACCATGAGAGAAGTCCAATTACCCCAAAGTCACCAATGCTATAAGGCAGCCCAAGCTAGCTATGTGAGAAGTTGTATAAAGGGGGAAGGGAGTAAAATAGAGACAGAGAGAGAGAGAGGAAGTGAGAGGGAGAGAAAGAGAGACAGAGGGAGGAGAAGAGAGGGAGAGGGGAAGAGGTAGAGAGTTCTTCTGCCCTGTCCAAAGCTATCCTAGCCCCTGCTGTAACAGCCTTTCCAGCTGAAGCCTCAGATATTGTAGAACGGAAATAAGCCATCCCCACCTTTCTCCCTCTGAATTCCCAACCCACAGAACTAGAAGAAGTAGTAGTAATAAATTATTGTTTCACATCATTTAGTTTTGGAGTGATTTGTTATGCAGCAATAAATAACCACAGCAATTTACTAACTTGGAAAATTGTCAAAAAATATATTGTAAAGTGGGAAAAGCTAATTGCAAAACAACATGTGTGACACTTTTTACAAAGAAAACTTGTACATGAGTTCCACATACACTTACTGTATTTGCACAGAATATAATTGGAATATTATCTGTCAACTGACTCTGGGAAAGTAGTTTGAGTAGATGTCAAGTTTTTAAGATATATACTGAAGGGATGTTCTTCAAAAAACATTTTTTTAATATTGGCTTCACTTTTTAAAATGAGAAAAAAGTTTTCCATTAATTTGAGTTTAAAGCAATAAATATGTCGTATTTCCAAAAAGAGCAACACAGTCTATGCCTCATAAAAACAACGAAGGGTTTACTCTGTTGCAAGAAGAAGAGATTATATTGACACACAAAGAAAAATTTAGACAAGAATAAAACAAGTTATCAACAAAGACATAAGGTTGGCATTTCAGGAGTATGTACACCACTAGGTAACAGAAGGAAAATGAGCCAATGAACTTAGAGAGCAAAATGGTCTCATCTAGGGTTTATATACTCAGTTAAGATGTCACCATATATAAAAGAAAAATATTTCTTAACGAAATGGGTCATCAAGCAACGGTGGATTTTTTAACTTTTTCTGAAATAAAATACTCAAAAACATATATTAACAACCAATAAAAATGGAATCAAAATTAAGAACTCAAGAATGGGGCCAAGAACCCAAAGAGAAGAGGATGGTGCTGGTGGGAATTGGACATTCTCTGCCACCTTTACATTAGCTGATTTGTAAGTAGCGTTGAGTCAAAATGCTGAAAGAAAGTAATATCTAAGAGGTTTGGAGAGCATTGCACACATAGAAAGAAAACAGGTGTTGCCAAGACAGCCAGTATTTGAGAGATTAAAATCCTAAGGAAAAGAAACCTTCAAAAAGTGGAAGAATCAGCCAGGCACGGTGGCTCACGCCTGCAATCCCAGCACTCTAGGGGACTGAGACAGGTGCATTGCTTGAGCTCAGGAGTTCAAGACCAGCCTGAGCAAGAGTGAGACCCCATCTCTACTAAAACATAAAAAAATTAGCAGAGCCTGTTGTCCCAGCTACTCAGGAAGCTGAGGCAAGAGGATTGCTTGAGCCCAAGAGACTGAGGTAGCTGTGAGCTATGATGCCAGGCCACTATACCCAAGGGTAACAGAGTGAGCCTTTGCTAAAAAAAAAAAAAAAAAAAAAAAAAAAAACAACTAAAAGAAAAGTGGAAGAAGCACCATTCTGACCCACTTTCCCCAAAAGGTGTTTGCCTTTTTCAAAGCTGCACAGGCTGAAAGGTAAAGAAAAGAAACCAAGCAACAGCTAAGAAGCTACAAAGTGAAAGGGAATTCCTTGGAATCTCTTAATGGCAACTGGATGAAACCTGGAGTCAGAACCTAGTAAGGAGGTGGGCGCTGATAAACACTCTACGGTTTCAGTGTTGAAAAACTATGTGCATTAAGTCACAAGGCAAACCAAAGCTTTTGGAGAATCAAATCTAGCCTCAAATTACCTCAACAATTTATATAGCAAAATGTGATCTACACCTACCCTAACTGTCTGTCAGATAAAAATTAAAATCTCTCTGAGGGGAGAGAACTTTTCAAATATGACATCTGGCATTTAATCAAAAATTAACAGGCATCCAGGAGAAAGGACACAAAGAACAAAAAAATCAAGAAAATAAAAACCCAGACAAATAAAAACATAGGTGATCCAGATAGTGGAGTTATATAAAATAGAGACTAAAACAATTGTGAAACATTTATTTCCAAGAAAATAAATGACAAGATAAAGAAACTCACCAGGGATTAATCAGAATTTATATTTAAAACAGAATAAAATGGTGATTCTGGAACCAAACCAAAAACAAAATAAAATAAAATGTACTCAAAATTTGTGTTTAAATCAGATTAGACACAGCAGAAGGGAAGATTAGTGAACTGTTAAATAGGTCAATAGAAAATATCCTACAAAAGTGTGAAGAGATGAAAAGGTAGGAAATAGAGAAATAGCTTAAGAAATACACAAAGCCTGGTGAACAGTCACATATGCAACTGAAGTCTTAACAGGAAAGGAGGAAAGGATAGGGTGGATGTAGTATGGGAATTTTCCAAAATTGATAATACTAGAACTTCCTTAGTTGACCACCTCCCTATACTGACCATCTCCTCCAGCTGACTGAATTTTCATAGATTGGACATGCAACACACATACATATCACTACAGTAGGCCCAGCTCCGTATGTTGACCACCACCATGTATTGACCAGTTTGTTAGTGTCCCTTACAGTGGTCAACTTACAGAAGTTCTGCTGTATTCAGCTACAGATTCAGGAAGATCTATGAACTCCAAGCAGGATATATACCCAAAAAAAGTCACACAAAAGCAATCATATCTACACTTCTAATAAGTAAAAACAAAATATTAAAAGTAGCCAGGGCCCCCTCTCCTTCACACACACACACAAAACTAACTTTCAAAGGAACAATTAGCCTGGCTTCTCAATAAAAATGATAAAAGCTCAAATCATTACAATCATTGGTGTAATCACGGCATGCTAAAAAAAAAAATAGCTCTCCACCTAAATTTTGAACACAGTGTAAATATCCATTAAAAAGAAAGCTGAGCAATTTTTCCTTCTAAGCCAGTTTCCTTCCAAATGTTAATAAATAGAAACTGAGCAAATAATAACAAATTAACTGTTGGATAACAGACAGTGCAGGACTGTAATCCATGTGAGAAAAAAATACAAACTAAGTGAGCCCTACAATTGCATAGCTATCTGGAGACATTTTCCCTATCACTGTAAAGAGAAAGGAAATGAAAGCAGAACACAGTCTTACAGAATTGAGGAAACAGAAATCAGAGTTCACAGAGGCTTGAGTAGCTGGAAAAATGTTGGCCAGAGAACCAGAAAGAGGAAGACTATATGTATAAATCAATGGAAAAATCTCCTTAGGCATTCCTTTAAATTCCCAGTCAATAACTAAGATGTGCCTACAGAGGATAAAATGTCATATAGCCAGGCAAAGAACACTTAGTGGAGTCTTGTAAGTTTAACATTTCTAGATCTAAGAAAGAACTGGAGAGACATTTAAATTCTGATGCACCTGAGAAAACCCGTTTAATACGTGGGAGATACACTAGCATCCCCAGGTAGATTGTACCTTAACAGCAGGACTGAACTAGCTCTAGGGTAAAGGCTAGTCTAAGATTTGCCCTAACAAAGCTCAAAACCAAACATCAAGTGGATCCAAGGATCTCAAATCATTTATCTGGCCAACCAAAAAACCTCAAAAACAATTTGGAAACTTAACAGCATAACCTTTAATGTGTCCACATTTACTGTGTTATTTCAGAAGCAGAAATAACAGTGATGGAATTAGCAGACAAGGGCTTTCAAACAACTATTATAAGTACATTCGAGGATTTAAAGGAAAATATGAAGATATTAAAAAAAGAATGCAAACAGTAAAAAGATGCAAATAAAATTCTAGAGCTGAAAGAACATATTTAATATGAAAAAGTTATTTGAGGGCTTAACATAAGATTAAATGTTGTAGAGCAAAGATAGTGAACTTGAAAACATAATAGAAACTGAAGCAGAGAAAGAAAAATGGCTGAAAAAATAAAAGAAGATTTAGTGACAAGTGGTACAATATCAAGCAAGCTAACATAAGTTCAATTTTAATACCAAAAGAGAGAGAGAGAGAGTGTGTGTGTGTGTTAGGAAATTTAGGCAGAAAAACAAAATTTGAATAAATAGTAACTAATATTTTCCAAATTTGATAAAAGGTATCAGTACACAGATCCAAAGGATTCAACTTACACCAAGCAAGATTAATACAAGAAAAACCACACCAGCACAGCGCCTGTGGCTCAGTCAGTAGGTGCCGGCCCCATATACTAAGAGTGGGGGGTTCAAACCTGGCCCCGGCAAACTGCAACAAAAAATACCTCGGCATTGTGGCAGGCACCTGTGACCCCAGCTACTGGGGAGGCTGAGGCAAGAGAATCGCCTACGCCCAAGAGCTGGAGGTTGCTGTGAGCTGTGACGCCACAGCACTCTACCAAGGGTGACAAAGTGAGACTCTGTCTCCTAAAAAAAAAAAAAAAGAAGAAAAGAAAAGAAAGAAAAACCACACAAGGAAGATTTAATTATTTGCTTATAATCAAATTGCCAAAAACCAATTGTAAAGAAAAAAATGTTAAGGTGTATAGAGAAAGAAGATGGTTTACATTAGGAGAGCAAAGAGAAGAAATATTACTAACTTCTTTTCAGAAATGATGTAAGCTAGGAGAAATGGAATATCTTCAATGTGCTGAAGTGAAAAAGAAAAACAAAAATTCCTGGAATTCTTCAATCAGCAAGATATTTCTAAATTTGGCTCAGCCCCTATGGCTCAAGTGGCTAAGGTGCCAGCCACATACACCTGAGCTGGCAGGTTCGAATCTAGCCCAGACCTGCCAAACAACAATGATGGCTGCAACCAAAAAATAGCCAGGCGTTGTGGTGGGCACCTGTGGTCCCAGCTACTTGGGAGGCAGAGGCAGGAGACTCGCTTGAGCCCAGGAGTTGGAGGTTGCAGTGAGATGTGATGCCACAGCACTCTACCCAAGGGGACAGCTTGAGGCTCTGTCTCAAAAAAAAAAAGAATATATTTCTAAATTTGAGGGTGAAACAAAGAGGTTCTGAAATAAGCAAAAAACAAAGAAATTTGTAGCTGTTAGGCTGAAGTAAATGACAGTAAAAACTCAGGAATGATAAATCCTAGGAACTATAAATAGGTGAGTAATTATAAAAAGTTTTGTCTTACAATTTTTTAATTTCTTGAAGGAGTGGACTGTTTAAGATAAAAAACACTACCAATGCATTTATGGGATTTATAATATTTATATAAGTAAAACATATATGACAATTGCACAGAGGAAGGGAGAAAAGGGAAATACACTGTTAAAAGGTATTTTATCAAGAAAGTAGTATACTACTACTTGACACCAGACTGTTATACTATTTGAAGGACCATATTAGAAATCCTATAGTACAAAGAGATATAGCAAATAGATCTATAAGAGAGACTAAATAGATGATTTGAAAAATAACTAATACCAAAAAAGGCATAAAAGGGGGAAAGTGAATAAGGAAGAAATGGGACCAATAGAAAAGAAATGGCAAGATTGTAGATTTAAGCCTAAATATATTGTGAATTGAGGGGAAGAGTATAAGCCATCATTAAACAACTTGACCAAACTGAATTCATAAAGCACTACATTAACACAATCTTTTCAAGTACACTTAGAATGTACATAAAAGAAAGATATCTCTTGTGCCACAAAACAATTTCTTAATACATTTTAAAGGATTTGAAATCATACAGAAAGCAGCCTCTGGCCACAGTGAAATTAAATTAGAAATCAATAAGAAGAAGATACCTGGCAAATTCCCCAATATTTTACAAGTTGATAAAAAAAAAAGTTATAATGTACGTGTCAAAGAATAAATCACAAAGGAAGTTTAAAAACATTTTGAAGCAAATGAAATGAAAACACAATGTATTGAAATCAGTTAAAACAGTACAGATAGGGAACATTACGCCTTAAAAGGCTTATTTTAGAAAAAGATGAAATGTTTGAAACCAACGTTTTAAGATCCCAACTAAAGAAGCTGGAAGGAGGGCAAATTCAATTGAAAGAAAATAGGAGGAAGGAAATAAAGTTAACAGGAATAAAAGAAGTGGGTCATGGATAAAGAAAAAAAATCAATGAAAATATCAATAAAATGAAGAAATCTCTAGTTAAGCAGATTTTAAAACAAAGCGAAACCACAAATTATCAAGATCAAGAATGACAGAAGGGCATCACCACAGATCCTAAAGATATTTAAAAGAATAACAAAGGAATATTATAAAAACCCTTTTATGCCAAAAACTTGATAATTTAGACAAAATAAAAACATTATTTGAAAACACAAATGAACAAAATAGATCCAAGAGGATATGGAAAATCTGAATAGCCTATATGTGTTTTTTAAATTTAATTTGTAATTAATGACCTTCTGTCTACCCAACATATAAACAAGTCCTTCTGTGCCCAGATGACTTCTCCGGTGAATGCTAAAAGATATGTAATAAAGAACTAATACCATTCTTACAAAATTCTTTCATAAAATAGAGAGTGGAATACAGCTCAACTCACTTTATGAAGCCACTGTCATACCCTGTTACTACAATTGGGTAGAGACTATACAAAATAAGCATATGCAAAAATTTTAACAATATGTTAAGACAACTGAACCCAGTAATGTGTAAAAAGGAGAATACATTTTGGCAAAGTGGAGTTTTTCAAAGTTATACAAGTTGGCTTAAATTTTAAATTCCAAAAAATAAATCAATATAATTTATCCTATTCAAAAAAATCACAGTCATCCTAATGCACTCATAGAGAACATTTGAGAAAATTCGAAACCCATTCATGACAAAAACTGTTAGAAAATTTGGAACCAAAGGGAACTTCCTCACCTAGATAAGAGGTACTATAGAAAACTGACGGTACATTCACCCTAAACGGTCCAAGACGGAATGCTTTCCCTGTAAAAATCAGACAAGTCTTCTATTTAGCATTAGTTGAAGACTTCAGCCAGTGAAATAAGTCAATAAATAGGAAAGCAGATATATACAGATGGGTAAGTAAGAAGTAAAACCATTTTTATTGAAAGTCAACATGATTATATAGATGGAGAAAAAGCTATTTGAGCTAAGTAACTTTAACAAGGTCACAGAATACCAGATCAATACCAACAATAAACACCTGGGAGACGAAATTTTAAAAGTCGAACCATTCACGATCACATCAGAAGCATGAAATATCAGGGATTCATTCATCAGATCTGTAGATTAAAAACTACAAACATTGCAGAGAGAATAAAAAGACCAAAACTAAGTAGAGAGATATGGCAAGTTAATAGATTAAAGTTTTGATATTTTTTCAGATGTCAGTTCTCTTCAAATTGATCTACAGGTTCAACATAATCCCAATCAAACAAGCTTTTTTGTAAACATGGACAAGCTAGTTTAAAAATGTTCACATATACTCAATATAGAATAGCCAAAACAATTTTTTAAAGGAAGAAAGTTCTAAAGGACTACCTTATTTCAATACAAGAGTGGTTTTGATAGGAGGACAGAGATACAGATCAAAGGAACAGAACAGATTAGAAAAAGACCTACACAAATATGAGCCATTGGTTTTTCACAAAGGTGCTGAATTAATTCAGTGAGGGGAAGGGTGGTCTTTTCATCAATTTGTGCCAGAATAACTGGAAATTCATGCGAAACAAATGAGTTAAAATTAACAAAATAATTTGTTAAAATGGATCATAGACCCAAATGTAAAGTTAAATCCACAAAACTTCTAAAGAAAACATGGGAGAAAATTTTTGCAAAGTTGAGTAAGCAAAAATTTCTTAAATAGGATACAAAAAACACAAATCATAAAGGAAAAGTTTGATCATTTTAATTTTAACAAATTTAAAACCTTGTGATCCTCAAAAGTCTTCTTTGAACAAATAAATAGAAAAACAACAGGAGAGGATAAAAATGTTCATCATACATACTCCATTATTTAATTCTTATGAAATTCCATAACAGGACAAATAAAGCCATAGTGACAGAAAGTAAATCAATGAATGCATGGGGCCGAGAGTGGGTGAGTGATAGACAGTAAAGGAGCATAAGGGAATGTTTTACACTGATGAAAATGTTTGTCTTAATTATGGTGATGGCTACAAGGATTTATACATTTGTCAAAACTCATCAAACTCTATATTTAAGATGAGTGCCTTTTATTGTATGTAAATGGTCCTCAATAAAACTGACTTTTTTTAAAAAGTGAAGTCTTAGAAGATTTACGATTATCTTTAGAAAAAGATAAATGTTTGAGGTAATGGATGTGCTAATCACCCAAATTTGATCATTACACACTGTACATATGTATCAAAATATTATTCTGTACCCCGTAAATATGTACACTTATGTGTAAGTTGAACATAATAATAAAATGTTTATTATGGTTGAGGCTGGGCATGGTGGCTCATGCCTGTAATCCTAGCACTCTGGGAGGCCAAGGCAGGAGGATCTCTTGAGGTCAGAAGTTCAAGGCCAGCCTGAACAAGAATAAGACCCAGTCTCTACTAAACATTAAAAAATTAGCCAAGTGTTATGGCAGGTGCCTGTTGTCCTAGCTACTCCGGAGGCTGAGGGAGGAGGATCCCTGATGCCTGGGCAACAGAGTGAGACTCTGTCTCAAAAAAATATAAGAAGAAGAAATTCATGGTCAAATTTTTTTTTTTAAAGCAAAGTAAATGTATTCTTAAACATATAGGCAGAGAATTCCTCATCAACATCCATCCTAAAGGAATTTGTATGGAGTTATTCTGGCAGAAAAATAATATGGTATCAGATAAAGGAATGGAGACAAAAAAAATAAAGAGCCCTGGAAACGGTAAATATATGACCAAATCTAAATAACAATTATTATATTTAACCTAATAATAATAAATGTTAATCTTTGGTAGGCATTTAAACACATGAAGAAATAAAATATATGAAAAACAATCACACAGAAGGTGGGAATAATGCAAATGAAATCAGAATGTTCTCTTGGTCCCTACATTGAATCAAGTGATAGTATACTAACTTAGGATATATTCAAGAATATACATTGCTGCCCCTCAGGTTATCACTAAAGAACGCATAATTAATACAGGGGAAATAGAATAATAAAAACACTTAATTCCATTAAAAGGAAAAAAAAAGGAGAAAGATGGAAACATAGAACAAATGCAAAGACCAGAAAATAAATACTAAGAATGTAAGTTGAAACCCAAATAGATCAGCAATTGCATTCAATATTGCCTGGCCAAATCTATTCCAACCTCAAGAGAAAGATTGTCATATTGGATACAAATATAACAATTTCTAACTAGATTTTGCTGACAAATAGACACACATTAAATAGGAGGATACAGGATGGTCCATTATGAAAAAATGATACACACTGTACTAAGAAAGAAAATAAGGGAGGAAGGAGAGAGAGAGAGAGAAAGAAAGAGAGGAGGAAGGAAGGAAAGGGAGGGAGGGAAGAAGGAAGGAAAGGAGGAAGAAAGTAGATGCAGCTGTACTAACATCAAACAAAGTCATTTTTGAGGTAAAACACTCTTACTAGAGATAAAGAGAAACATTTAATAATGATATGTATCCATCTCCCTGGAAGGTACATTTCCAAAGTCGAATACACCTCAAAATATATAAAGCAAAATTTACAGAATTAAAAGCATAGTTTAGCCCAGTATGACCAATACAGCAAATAATAAAACAACTGAAAGTGTAACATAAACCACAATGTAAGAGAAGAAAATCAAAATATATTATCTAAAAACCGCAAGTTAAGAAAATAAGCATATTATTTAGTCTGTGCATATTGAAACAGATTGGTTAAATTTAGTTGTCTCAGGAGGAGTGAGACAGCTTAGAGCAAGGTATTTTTGCTTTGCAATATAAGCACTCCCAAGCTTTTGTTTGTTTGTTTGTTAGTAATTCAGGGAAAGACACAGAGACTCCTAGGAAAGATGACAATGTAAGGAGACATTTTTCAAACATCCTCCCTGAAACCTACAAAAATCAGCAGATGAACCAACAATGAAAATGAAAACTAAGCCAAACTTCAAGACACTAACCTTGTCCTACAAAGGCCGAAAAACAGTTCCCAGACACAGCACCACTTGAACCAGAATGAAATAAGATGCTGGAGTTTGACCACAATTCCTGAGCTGGGGAAGCAGCGTGGTGCTGTGGGCGTCAGAGCCTCGCTCACACTTCGCCCTTCTCCAAGCTGAGATCTAGAGATGGGCTGGACTTCAGATGGAGCAAAGCCCCTCCTTCACCTCTGATCAGGGGCAGAGGAGAGGCTGGGGAGGAGGCCTATGGGAACAGGCCCTGCCAATTTTAATTAGTCCCAGCCTTTTGATGGAGGGGATTAGATTAGAAATAAAGCAAAATCCTGATCAAAGTTAGAGAAAAGTATTTATTAACGCCAACAATCAAATGTCAGAGCTGCCTTGATCTTATCTGTATGACGTGATTATCAGGAAGGAAGGGGTCCCCCCATCCCCCTTTAGGAAGGAAGGTTTTGACTGCTTTTAAATACACAGATGAGACTCAGGCCAAACCAAATGAATCGGAATGCACAAAAGTGAGTCCCAGGCAACTACAGTTGGAAAACATCTCCATAATGACATAACGTTTTCAGCCCAATCAACAGGCAAACTTTAAAAGTATTCATAGCAACCCAATGTTGGCAGAGATATAAAGACATAAACATGTTTACAGGAATTCTGAGGGTAGTGGTAGGAAACCTCTTTTGCTTGGACTATAAATTTTTCACGAGAACTTGGGAGCGGTTAGTATAACACTTGATCTCTCTGTAACCCTCTAGCTCTGACTCCTGGGCTATCCCTCCCTGCACAGGACACTGACCTTGTGTTTGTCCATCACTCCCCATGGCTGGCCAACTCCAAAATGATCAAATTCTGGGTGCCTTAAATAAAGCTGACATTTTGATCCCCACCTGCCTAACCCAAACTTTTGAAAAAACTTTCAACTGGGGAGAGAGAAGAAAAGTGCAATTTGGGTGGTGCTTGTGGCTCAAGGAGTGGGGCGCCGGCCCCATATGCCGGAGGTGGAGGGTTCAATCCCGGCCCCGGCCAAAAACTGCAAAGAAAAAAAAAAAAAGTGCAATTTGTTGTTCCTCCTCAAACCCATCAGAGGCAAAGTCTACAAAGGTATATGTAAAACTGTTTGCTGCTTCCAAGCACACAAATGTACCACCTTCATTCACAGGCATCCTGTCTTCTTCCCATTCAAAGGCCCTGCGTCTCATCCTGCCTCAGGCTGGTCCCTCTTCTGAGATTTGGTGCATTCCTCTTTTGTGCATTCCTCCCCATTTCCCAGGAACTCTGTACTAGACATGGTATCTTTTATTTGTAGATTTTAGCACAATTGGCATAACCCTGTCTTACAGAAGCCAGACCGCAGAGTCATCGTTGGCACCCAAACCTGTTTCCAATCCATCTTCCATCTCTGAGTCCTATCACATGGTTTAAAATTCCAAAGTGAAAAACAATATTCATAAAACATTTCCCTTCTTCTGCCTTGCAGATACTCCACTCTCTTCCCATCGGGCAAGTGTTACAACTTACCTGTGTTCCCTCCCAGAGGTGCTTTATGGATATCTGCTGCTCCTTTAACAGATGATACTACCACATTGTACACATTGCTCTACACTTCTTTTTCACTTAACAAGATATGATTTAGTAAAATTTATATATAGCAAGGTGCCTGGATTTTTTGTGTACCAATCTGATGACTTTTGGTAAGTGATACTCCCATGTGACCACTTTCCAATCAAGATATAGAATATTTCAGGAAGAACGAGCTCCCAGGTTTCCAGTATTTATTTGCTTAACCTGAGTTCAGGGTACTCTTTTTTTGTTACTATTTTCAAAACACTGAATTACTGTCACCATGATGTACAAGTTTCAATAAAGCTTTGTAAAGATAAAATTAAAAAAAAAAAAGATATAAAATATTTCCACCACGGAGAGACACATTAGTTTCGTATCTTGCACATTTCTCCAATCTGCTGACTTCTCTCCTTAACCTATGGAGCACTCTATCTGAGTCACCCTCCCCTCTCTGTCAGCCTCTCTGGTGGCTTACTGATAGGTCTCTGAGCATCACACTTGTAGGGTGATTTCCTCAAAAGTTCATCTGGTCTAGATCTAGAAAATATACTTCCTTAACTTCCCTTTGCTCTCCAGATGAAGATCCAAATTCTTCCATACACAAAGACTTCCAGTGGCCTGGGCCCAGTGGTTTCTCATTTCACACTGTTTTTTCACCATGAGGGCTCTCTGTCCTTCCACACAGCTGACATTTTGTTCTACCCCTGTGCCCAACTCCCACTGCCTCCAGGATGATCCCCAGGTTCCTGTGTCCTCAGGACACTCTACCCACAGTCCTGCCTTCAAGGGAGGAATGGCACTCATCCTCTACCCCTCATCACAGTCATCAGCTCTTGGGGCTACATCCATTCCCTGGTGACTGCCTTAACCAGCTCATACACCCCTGTTAACTACTCCCCTTTATAGATCTAATTACATGGGGAGGCTTACATTCATTTATGTAATCATCTCATTAATGGCTGTTTCCCAGCCAGGATATAATTTCCATCACATCCCCAGTGACAAGCACAGTTGGCACTCTATAAATTCCAGTTGAATAATGAATTAACACATTCATAATTTTTTTTGCATTCACTAGAAAAATGTAAACAGAATCCACAACTCCATGGTGATTCAAAAATTATATTTTAAAAGGGAGGAAAAGAGTGATAGTTCTTTTTTGCAGAGGAATACCAGCTAATAAAAGTAGAGGAAATAATAGAAATTTAAAAGCCACCATTTTACAACAACTAAAGAAATGATTGGCTTAGGCAAGAATTGGGGGGGAATGATATTCATCAAATGATCACATAAATGAATGTATGTAGTTAGTTCTAACCCCAGTAAGATTAGCCCACATCACAACGTCCCCAAACTGCGAATGCTGGGGTGCATGTGGAGAGAAGGGAACACTTCTACACTGCTGGTGGGACTGCAAACTAATACAGCCTTTTTGGAGAGAAGTACGGAGAATCCTCAAAGATCTAAAAGTAGACCTTCCATTTTATCCTGTAATCCCATTACTAGGTATCTAGCCAGAAAAGCAAAAATCATTTTACCACAAATACATCAGCACCAGAATGTTTATTGTGGCTAAATTCATAATTGCCAAGTCATGGAAGCAACCTAAATACCCATCAAACCATGAATGGAACAACAAACCGTGGTATATGTATGCCATGGAATACTATTCAGCCATTAAAAAAGATGAAGACTTTACATCTTTTATGTTTACCTGGATGTTGAAACACACTCTTCTTAGTAAAGTATTGCAATATTGTAAAAATAAATATCCAATGTACTCCATACTACTATAAAACCAAGATATAAATAATTACATGCTCATATGAACAATAAAACACAAATATAGTCTAGTACGGGGGCAGGGAGAGAGAAGGAGGGGGAGGATGATTGGCAGAAAGAGGGAGGGCATGAGGTAGGATCTCACCTATTACCTACTGTGCACATTGTGAGGGTCCACAACACACCCCTGGGTGAGGGGCTCTTTTACAACTGGAACTTTACCCTGGAAATAAGAACAATGTAATCTAAAAATGTGTACCCTCATATTAATTTGAAATTTAAAAAAAAGAGAATCATTTGACAGGGGTATGTGGTCTGGTCAGGGCAGTCACCAGGAAATGGATGCTGCCTGAGGAGATGGTGACCAGGCTGAGATGAGGAGGACAAGGACTGTTACTTGTGGGATCTGGGTCTACATCTGGAAAGCCAAGAAAAGTCAAGAAAGCATTTTGCCATTCCTCCCAGTAGTGTCTAAGAGTTCGTATGGCTTTACTCTTTCACCAACATTTGGTACAATCACTGTAAGAAGTATGTATCTCGTTGTAGTTTTGATTTGCATTTTCCTAAGGATTGATGAGTCGAACGTCTTCTTAGGCACTGATTTGTTTTCTATCCTTTACTCATTTTATACCTTTTGCTCAGTTTTGTATTTTGTTCATATATCTTACTCATTTTTAAGTTGTTTTTTTCTGCTTATTTTTAAATTTGGAGAAATCTTCATATGTTTTGCAACTGACAAATACTTTTTGCTCAGTCTGTCGTCTTTTCATTTGCTTAACAGTGTCTTCCAACAACAGAGTTCTTAACTTTGATGAAGACCAACATACCAATTTGTTCTCTTATACATAATGCTTTTGATATCACATTTTGAAAATATTTGGGTAACCCAAGGTCACAAAGGTTTTCTCCTGCATTTCCCTCTAAGGAGTTTTATAATTTACACTTCACATTTATGACTATGATTCACTCTGAGTTACTTTGTAAATGGTGAGATGTATGGATTGAAGTGTGTCTATATGTATATATACATGCATGCAGCGTATGGATATGCAGTATTTCACCACGTTTTGCTAATAAAACCTGGCTTTCTTGAATGAATTGCCTCTGCCTTTCTGTCCCAAAATCAATTGATTAGGCTTGATGAAGATAAGATGAAGTAAACATGCTGCACCCTATCTCCCACTGAATGCAGTCAGACCACCAAGACAGAATTCATGGAGCAGCTATTTGAAAGCTCTAAAAATAAATACTAACAAGAAGACTGGAGAAGGAGATGAACATTCAAAGGACAGCCAAGCTGGTGGTGAGTTTACTGTTTCTCTCCTCTGGTACTTCGGGGCACCTGAATTCAATGCCACCTAAAATTTGAATGTGAGCATTAGCAAAATGGAGAAGACTCCAGGAGACACCTCTAGTTTTGGCTTGATGAATGGACGAGCAGTTTCCTAATACTCCAAGTGCGGAAATCCCCATGAGTCTTTCTTCCTTTTCCTTTTCTCTGTTCTCTTATTCCCCACCCTCAAACAGTCCACGGCAGCAGAAGCAGTAGGGCAATGAGAGCCAGGAGGACCTGAAGGAAGGAGAACCTTCCTCTCCAATCAGATAATACGTGGTCCTGAAAGAACGGGGGGAACTTCTGTTGCTTCCCGTCTCTCTCTCTCCTCCCTCCATTTTTCCCTAACAAAACTGTAGTTGCAGAAAGTATATATCAGATTGGAGTAACTGTAGGTGCAAATTTCTAGCTGGAGAACCAAGAAGGGAAGACCAGGAAAAAAGGAAAGTACTAACATAATTGTGGATAGGGAAAAGTTTGATGAAGTAAGTACTTTGAATGGTTTATAAACCTCTGGGTTCAACCCCATATGAGTAGATTAATCCAACCCTAAACTGCATCTATAGACTCTGAAAAGTGAACAAGGCATTACAGAATGGTCTCAGTGCCAAACTGGTCACTGATGTCAGACGTGGGACAGATCTGAACAGCAATGAAACTGAAAATATATCTGAAGTTCAAAACACAACCAAAATAAAATTGGTCAGAACAGGCCACACAGTGGCTCACGCCTGTAATCCTAGCCCTCTGGGAGGCCAAGGCAGGTGGATTTCCTTACCTCACAAGTTTGAGACCAACCTGAGCAAGAGTAAGAGCCCATCTCTAAAAATAGCCAGGCATTGTGGCAGCCACGCATAATCCCAGCTACTTGGGAGGCTAAGGCAAGGGGATCACTTGAGCCCAAGAGTTTGAGGTTGCTGTGAGCTATGACACCACAGCACTCTGCAGAGGGTGACAATGTAAGACTCTATCTCAAAAAAAAAAAAAAAAAGGTCAGAATTTGAGGCCCAAACCCAAGAAGGCTTATTGCCTGCTAAAGCAAAACAAAAAAAGTCAACATTGTCCACACTATGTAAAAAAGACCCTGAGTCACATAACAAAATACTCAAAAAGTCAAGGATACAATGCTAAATTATTAAAATACAAAGAATGAAGAACATTTAATATACTGGGGAGAAGGAAACCAACACATGCCAAGGCCATTGTAATTGGACATTGAGATTATCTGAAAGATACTTTAAAAAGTGGCTATCATAAAATGTTCCATAAAGTAAGGGAGAACATTTTTGAAAAGAATGGGAAGATACAGAGTCTCAGCAAAGAAATAGAAGATACAAGGAATGACCACATGAAGATTTTAGAACTTAAAAATACAATAAAAAAACACACTTAATGAGCTTTACCTGGCACAACAAAGAAAAGAACTAGGGAATCTGAAGATAGATTTCTAAAAATCATGCACTCTGAACAACACAGAAAGAAAAAGTTTGGAAAAAAGTAAACAGAGCATCAAGGAACTAAGGAACAATGCTAGTACTATTCATGTTGTTAGTGTCCCAAAGGAGAAGAAAAAAGTTATGGTGCAGAAAAAATATTTAAATGTATTATGGATGAAAACTTCTCAAATTTTGCAAAATATAGATGGTCCCTAATTTACAATCATTTAACTTGTGATTTCTAGTTTACAATGGTGCAAAAGCAATATTCATTCAATAGAAACTATACTTGGAGCACTCATGCAACCATTCTGTTTTTCAGTTTCAGCATCATACTCAATAAATTTTATGAGCCATTATTACATTATATACATTATTATACATTAAGATTTGTGTTAAATAATTTTGCCCAACTGAAGGCTGATGAAAGTGTTCTGAGCATGTCTAAGGTAGCTAGGCTGAGCTATGATGTTTGGTAGATTAGGTAATTAAATGCATTTTTAACTTAGGGCATAACTCCACTGGAAGTCAAGGAGTATCTGCATGTAAGCCTACAGGTTCAGTAAATTCATGATTCACATATCTGAGTTTCTCATGAGAAATCATGAAGGCCAGATGGAAATGGAAAAGTATTTTGAAAGTATCAAAAGAAAAGAATATTTAACCATAAATTATATATCCAAAGGAAATATCCTTCAGGAACTAAAGTGAAATAAAGACTTTCTCCTGTGCACAAAAACAAAGAGAATTTATTTCCAGCAGATCTTCATGAAAAAAATTGCTAAATGAAGTTTTTCAAACAGAAGGTGAATGATACAAAGAAGAAACCTAAAACATTGGGAATAAAGGAAAAGTGCATAAAGGTAAATACTTGGGTTTACTATAAAAGACTGCTCTTCTGTTGAAATGTTTAGCAGATGAAAGGAAAATTTATAACATTACCTGATGAAGATTTGAAAATATGTAGAGTATATTATACAACTACAATATGAAAAGAGGAATAAAGGGACATATATGGTCATCACATTTCTACATTCTACTTGAAGTTATTAAATAGTGACATCGGTGAAAATGGCAGATAAGGAACGCTAAAATTCCACTTCTCTATAAAAACAATAAAAGAATTGGAAAAATAGTCAATCAATTTTTTTGGAACTCTGAAAACTAGTCAAAAGCTTGTAGCAGCCCAGAAAGTACTTATTCAAGGAAAATGGTTGAATCTTAGGGAGAACAGCAAGTTTTGTGGAATGTTACTTAACCCATTCTCTGCGCCCCAATTCATCATTAGGCTTGAAATGACAGCCAAAATGGACCTCATTCACAAAGAATTGGAACTACCTATCTTATGGCTCCCTCAAAAAATGACTCAAAAGTCTTGACTTTGTCTAACCTAACTTGGAATTCACCCGGTGCTAAAAGTACTACTAGGGGTTATTGGTTGAAAACATTTACAAGCAAATGTTTTAGTCCCTACTGCTTGGGCCAGTAGTTAATGTTGGGAAAAACAATAGATTAATCAAAACATTTATGAGGTAATCCTGGGAAATAAAAGTTTGGGGGGGAGACAGACATTTAAAAAGCTCCAACATATTCCTGGAAATTTAGAGGTCAATACCCATTCCAAGAACTGTAAGTATGCTCAGGAAGGACCTGAGAAGGCCTTAAGTACCCACTTCTGGCTGACCTTCAGGACCTACACAAACAAGAAGTGAAGACTCTTCAGCTTCTTGGCTGAATGCCAAATAAGCCCTACAGAGCTCCTCTGCAAAGACGGGGAAATTTAGGGTTTCAGGAGTTTAAGAAAATATGTTTACTCATGAGCTGACAACTTAGCTAACCAGACAGAGTATTAGTGTGCACACCCGACAACAAATACAGACTTTACAAAATTAGCTCAGATAAGTTAACAAACAAACAACTAAAATAAACAGCAACAACAAACTTGGAAAGGGGAATCTACTTTTCTGAGTTATTCCTTTATAATAGTCAAAAAGTCCAGTACTCAATAAAAAAATCACAAGATATGCAAAGAAACAAGAAAATATGGCCCATATGACCCACAGAGAAAAATGCAATCAACAAAAATTACCCTTGAGGATGCCACATGTTGATACTAAAGCCCACAAGCTAATATGAAATTAATGTGATAATTCTAGGGACTGTGAATACCTAAATAATCATGAAAAAGAGATGAAAGTTATAGGACTGACACTTCCTGACTTCAAAACTTACTACAAAGATACACTAGTCACAACAGTATGGCATTGGTACAAGGATAGATATGTACATTAAAGAAGTAGAATTGAAAGTCCAAAAATAAAGTCCATAGATTTTGGTCAACAGATTTTTGATGAGGGTTCCAGGACCATTCAGTGGGGTAAAGAATAGTCTTTTAAATAAACAGTACTAGGCCAACTGAATATCCATATATAAAAGAACAAATTTAGACACCCATCTCGTAATATATAAAATTAACTTTAAATGGATCAAAGATCTACATGCCAGATCTAAAGCTATAAAATTCTTAAGAGAAAATATAGGTGTAAACCTTCATGATTTGGGAAGGCAACAACTTCTTAAATATGAATCAAAAAGCACAAGCAACAAAACAAGGCATCAATACAGTGGACTTGATAAAAATTCAAAACCTTTGTGAATCAAATGATACTATCAAGAAAGTGAAAAGATAATCTACAGAATGGGAGAAAATACTTGAAAGTCATGTATTTGATAATGGTGTAATATAGAGAATATGAAGAACTCTTACAATTCAACAATAATTAAGAAAAAAAGAGGGAGGCCTGCTAATAACGGAGAAATGATTTAAATAGATATTTCTCTAAAGAGATACACAGTCACATGAAACATGCTCAACACGGGCCCCAACAGCCAGAACTTTGAAAAGGATGCACTGTGCACTCTAGCTACAAACTTTGGAATTGAGCCCCCTCCCCCCCATGGGACCCAAGTGGGAGGGGATTTGCAAGAAGGGCATGATTTACACCAGGCAGTCGAGTTTTCCAGCTCAGAAGGCTTTGGGGACCAAAGGCAAACTGCGTATAACTTTTTGGAGTGTCCCAACTCTCTTCCTTAGTCGAAACAAGGGAGTGAGCCCCATCAGGTCTGTAGAGAGGGAGCCCCACACTGGCTAACTTGGATCTGGTCTTGGACCACCTCTCCCTTCCTGTGCTGGGATCTTGGTGTGGCAGTGATTGCCCCACTCCAGGCCTCGGAAATGTCCAGTCGCCTGGTAGACTGCTCTCCGGCCTCCTTTAGAGCTGGTGCTTGTGCCCACCACTGGGTGGGCTGTATACAGCTGTGCCCCATCCTGCTCTGGCCCGCCTCACTCCCTGACTCCGAGGCTAAACATGACACCAAGATCATTGAGCATTCCTCAACCCAGCCATTACCTGGGACAAGACAGTAACTCTCCTCATTATCATAGATCAAGGAAAACTCTACTGTACCATTCTTAACCCAAAATGCCACCTACTGGCCTGGAGGTCAACCTGCACAGCCCAAAACTTGCTCTCACAAGGGCACAGCATTTGGGAATGACATAAGTTTCCATTGGTGTCTGCAGAAACCATTGTCCATAGCACCCCACCTTCTCAGAAGACTGTGAGTTTGCTTATCCACCCATTGCACTGCTGTTACAACTGCCATTTGAGAAAAGCCACTAAATTAAGGCTATTTGCAACCCAGGAAATCATGCAGCATCTGCATCACTGAACACACCCAGAAGGAAAACCAAATGGCCCTACTCGACATAACATTGTAGTCACATTCTTAAGGGGGAAAAAAAAGTCCTGCCCCAATTAAAGCAAATTTGAAGGTAAGAAGAATCTACTATTTTTCTAGACATGGAAAATTTAGCAAAATAATACCAGAAATATGAAATAACAAGGAGCTATTATGAAATAACACTGAGCTAAATATGAAATAACAAGGACACCCCCAAAGGAATTTAGTAACTCTCTAGCAACATATCTTAACAAAAAAAAAAAAAAAAAAAAAAACTTGGAAATGACAGAGAATGTGAAATATTGAATTTATTATTATTATTATTGAGGATTCATGGAGGGTACAATAAGCCGGGTTACACTGATTGCATTTGTTAGGTAAAGTCCCTCTTGCAATGGTGTCTTGTCCCCAAAAGGTGTGCCACAGACCAAGGCCCCACCCCCCTCCCTCCTTCCCTCTCTCTGCTCTTCCTTTCCCCACCCCTCCCTCCTTCTTTCTGTCTCTGCTCTCCTCTTACCCCACCCCCACCGTAACCTTAATTGTCATTAATTGTCCTCATATCAAAATTGAGTACATAGGATTTGTGCTTCTCCATTCTTGTGATGCTTTACTAAGAATAATGTCTTCCACTTCCATCCAGGTTAATATAAAGGATGTAAAGTCTCCATTTTTTTTAATGGCTGAATAGTATTCCATGGTGTACATATACCACAGCTTGTTAATCCATTCCTGGGTTGGTGGACATTTAGGCTGTTTCCACATTTTAAGGATTGTAAATTGAGCTGCAATAAACAGTCTAGTATGAGTGTCCTTATGATAAAAGGATTTTTATCCTTTTTGGTAGATGCCCAGTAATGGGATTGCAGGATCAAATGGGAGGTCTAGCTTGAGTGCTTTGAAGTTTCTCCATTTTTTCCAGAAAAAAAACCTTTTTTCCAGAAAGGTTGTACTACTTTGCAGTCCCACCAGCAGTGTAAAAGTGTTTCCTTTTCTCCACATCCTTGCATCTGCAGTTTTGAGATTTTGTGATGTGGGCCATTCTATCTGGGGTTAGATGGTATCTCAGGGTGGTTTTGATTTGCACTTCTCTAATAGATAGGGATGATGAATATTTTTTCATATGTTTGTAGCCATTCATCTGTCTTCTTTAGAGAAGGTTCTATTCATGTCTCTTGCCCATTGATATATGGGATTGTTGGTTATTTTCATGTGGATTAATTTGAGTTCTCTATAGATCCTAGTTATCAAGCTTTTGTCGGATTCAAAATATGCAAATATCCTTTCCCATTGTGTAGGTTGTCTATTTGCTTTGGTTGTTGTCTCCTTAGCTGTACAAAAGCTTTTCAGTTTAATTAAGTCCCATTTGTTTATTTTTGTTGTTGCCATTGCCATGGCAGTCTTCTTCATGAAGTCTTTCCCCAGGCCAATATATTTCAGTGTTTTTCCTGTGCTTTCTATTTTTATATTGTATTTTTATTATTTCATGCCTTAAATTTAAGTCCTTTACCCATCTTGAATCAATTTTTGTGAGTAGGGAAAGGTGTGGGTCCAGTTTCAGTCTTTTACATGTGGATATCCAGTTCTCCCAACACCATTTGTTGAATAGGGAGTCTTTCCCTCAAGGTATGTTAGTGTTTGGTTTATCAAAGATTAGGTGGTTGTAAGATGTTAGTTTCATTTCCTGGTTTTCTATTCGATTCCAAGTGTCTATGTCTCTACTTTTGTGCCAGTACCATGCTTTCTTGACCACTACGGCTTTGTAGTACAGACTAAAATCTGGTATGATGATGTCCCCAGCTTTATTTTTATTACTAAAAACTGCCTTAGCTATAAAGGTTTTTTTCTGGTTCCATACAAAATGCAGAATCATTTTTTCCAAATCTTGAAAGTATGATGTTGGTATTTTAATAGGAATGGCATTGAATAGGTAGATTGCTTTGGGAAGTATAGACATTTTAACAAAGTTGATTCTTCCAAATCATGAGCATGGTATGTTCTTCCATTTGTTAATATCCTCTGCTATTTCCTATCTGAGAATTTCATAATTTTCTTTAAAGAGGTCCTTCACCTCCTTCATTAGGTATATTCTTAGATATTTCATTTTTTTTGAAACTATGGTGAAGGGAGTTGTGTCCTTAATTAGCTTCTCATTTGACTGTTATTGGCGTATACAAAGGCGATTGACTTGTGGACATTGATTTTATATCCTGAAACATTACTGTATTTTTTGATGACTTCTAGGAGTCTTGTGGTTGAGTCTTTGGGATTCTCTAAGTATAAGATCATGTTCTCAGCAAAGAAGGAGAGTTTGGCCTCCTCTGCTCCCATTTGGATTCCCTTGTTTTGCCTAATTGTATTGGCTAGAACTTCCAGCACTATGTTGACTAGTAAAGGTGACAGAGGACAGCCTTGTCTGGTTCCAGTTCTAAGAGAAAAAGCTTTTAGTTTTACTCCATTCAGTAAAATATTAGCTGTGGGTTTGTCATAGATAACTTCAATCAGTTTTAGAAATGTGTCACCTATGCCTATACTCTTCAGTGTTCTAATTAGAAAAAGATGCTGGATTTTATCAAATGCTTTTTCTGCATCTATTGAGAGGATCGTATGATCTTTATTTTTGCCTCTGTTAATATGGTGGATAACATTTATGGACTTGCGTATGTTAAACCAGCCTTGCATCCCTGGGATGAAACCTACTTGATCATGATGTATGACTTTTTTGATGATAAGCTGTAATCT
>CAUYPK010017365.1:0-43622 GCA_963574355.1 Loris lydekkerianus
TTCCCCCTTCACATGAAAGCTATAACCCAGTTGCTCACTCTGATCTTGAACTCCTGAGCTCAAGCAATCCACCTGTCTTGGCCTCCCAGAGTGCTAAGATTACAGGCAGCGTGAGCCACCACACCTGGCCCTCCCTGTCTAATTTTCTGAAAGTCATTTTTTTAGCCTCTCCTGTTATTTTGACTTTTTTTTATTTGTTTGTTTGTTTTGTTTTGTTTTTTGTTTTGTTTGGCCAGGGCTGGGTTTGAACTTGCCACCTCCAGCATATGAGGCCAGCACCCTACTCCTTTGAGCCACAGGCTCTGCTCCTATTTTGATACTAACCACCTTAACAGGTGGCTGAGTGGGGATCTCAGCATGTGTAACCAGAGGGTATGCACATGGGAAAAGGGTAAGTCCTCAGATATGCAGAGTTACCTCCCCCAATGAAAGTGGCTCAGGTAACAGCCCTGACACAGTAGGGACTGCCTGGTGCTAATTGAGGCCATGTTTTCAGTGGCTTTTCACTCTCTGGAATTGCATGCAGTGACTGCAGCCACAATCCTTTGGAATATCACTCTCTGATAAACCAAAAAAAAAAAAAAAAAAAGGAGAAAAAAAAAATCCTTTGGAAATTTAAATCTAGCCAGTGCAAGCTAGCAGCCAATCCAGTGAAATATCCACACCACTCTGTTTTGGGGCTTTGGGGTTTTTATACAGTAGGATAGCATTAGAGAAGGTGTCTGTCTAGTATGTTTGGGGTTCTTTGCTATTTCAAATACTTTAGAGAATTCTCGTTTCCTATAGTTCATTAAACTAACTCAGTTAAACATATTGGTCAGCAGATCCCATGATACATGATTATTCAATACATTTTAAAATACAAAAAATTCAATCATGCTGTCCCCTTTCTCCCACTGCCTCCTGCCTCCTCCCTGTCTGTCTCACTCTACTGTGAGGCTTTGGGAGTAGAGTGTGTGTGTGTGTGTGTGTGTGTGTGTGTGTGTGTGTGTGTGTCTGGGAGGTAGACAGATTCCCTACCTGGAAATGGCTTGCTATTATTAGACGTTCAGTTACCAGGGGTTATGTAAGACAATTGAAGCTCTGTTTTTTAACAGAGACATGATTCATGCTGCTTGTAGTACAGTAACCACCTCCAAACAAGACAGAAACCAGACACAGACAAAGGCTGGAGAAATCAATGCCGCCTCGGTACAGCCATTCTCCTGATACCCTCTGCCTTTCAATCAGAGCACTTAGGTTATCAAGAGAGGAGGCTCCTGCTAATTCTGGATCACTTCTGTCTCCTGGGGCTGCCAGGTGAAATCATGTGGGTCGGAGCTGTGTACAGGAGGAAACTGGGCCTCGGGAGCAGTGACGTCTGACCCCCACTCCCTAGGGTCCCCCAGTGTTTCAGACACACCTGGAGAACAGTGATTGTCACCTGTGCAGTGGCTTGGAATTCTCTGTGCCTTAGACTCAGAAAGGCTGGGACTTGAGCATGTGGCTCACCCACCCAAGTGACTTTCCTCAAGTGATGCTCTGCAGAGTGCAGGGAGGGGAGAGGAGGAAGTGGAATTTTGAGCTGATGCCAGTGCT
This sequence comes from Loris lydekkerianus, assembly GCA_963574355.1. Classification (NCBI taxonomy): domain Eukaryota; kingdom Metazoa; phylum Chordata; class Mammalia; order Primates; family Lorisidae; genus Loris; species Loris lydekkerianus. The sequence continues at coordinate 1,579 of CAUYPK010017365.1, forward strand.
TCATTATACCTTCTCCCAAAACCTGAATGGAAGTAGACTGGCTGTCAGTTCCCGTACAGGCGGGGGACCCTTTCCTGGTTGTTCCAGACTACGTTAATTCAGTACTCTGTCATATGTAATGCACGTATATCAGCTTATTTTAACTCCACAACTTTATGAGGCAGACAAAGCCACATGTTTTTATCAATACTATTTTATCAGTGAGAGGTTTTGCAGCTTGAGGGTATTACATCATTCACTGAGTCCTTGTCCACGAGTTTATAAATGAGAAAAATAAGTTTCAGAAAAGTCAGTGACTTGACCGTGGTCACAAAGCTAGTAGCTGGTTTCTATCAGTAACAAATACAACATCCTACTATGCACAAAGGGCTACACGAGGTGGGGACGTTTCTATAATACATAAAACAAGATCCCTGCCCAAGAGGATTTATACTCACACCAATCATACAGAAAACAGACATTAAACTACAATCATTTTTATAAATACTAAGTGAGCAGCAGAGGTCAGTTTGGGCCAAGGCAGTCTTCACAAGGAAAAGTTTCATAAAGGGTACCTTATTACATATGGGCCTTGAAGGAAAGAAAAGGCCTAGATAAGAAAAATGGTGATAAAAGCATTCCAAGTCTCCAAAACGGTATGTTCAGGAGCTCAGAGATGCGAATGATACCCTGTAAGTGAACTAGCTGAGACTAAGTGAAGTATTGATGGAAAGGAAATCTAAGAGGGCTTATTGACATAGATTCAGTAAATTTATAAGCGCAGGCTAAAGAGTTTGAAATCAAGGAAAATCCATTAAGCATATTTTTCTTAACTGTATTCTCAGGTTAATAAGTGTTCCATTAAAAAGGAGGGTATGAGGACTCTGTCATGTGGTAAACTTGGGCAAAAATGGGGTCTTCAGCCCCTTTAATATCCTACATGCATTTATGAGATTGCAAAATGGACATATAGTATGAAGTGTTTCCTAAATTTATTTGACCAAGGAACTTTTTTTGAGATCTATCTTGAAGTTCTAGTTTCCTATAAAACCAACTTTAAGACCACCCGAAAGGATTCTGAAGGCCAAGAGTTGAAATCAGAACAAAAAACAGTGTTGTAACGGTTGATCTAGTACTATTAGGAATGACCATGCCATCAACTATGGATTAAATACATCCCCAAGGGAAGGAGAGGATCAGAGTAGAGAGGACAACTTCCACGATGAGAAGGAAATGTGGAAAAAGGCGTAGATACGCCCCGAGTGATCAAAATGGTGAAAATTCAGAGACATTGGAGGAGATCCGAGGGAACAGGCTTTCCACACTGCATAGTGGAGGGTGTAGATCCTCTGATTAAAGTAGGAGATGAGCAGCCTCTTTGCTGCTTTGCCTACTTGCCCTGGCAAGGGAGGCCCATTCGCTGCCTATACCATTCATATCCTGCTCTGTAAACTTTCTTACCCTGTAAGTCTTTCTTTTCTTCAATTACCTTAGCTCCATGCTCACCTTAAAAAAATAAATGAATAAAGTAGGAGGCAAGCTCATCAACTTAAAAAGAGAATAGAGTGGGGCTTCATAAAAGTAGAACACACTAAGAAAAACTACCATAAACTGCATTATACTTGGGAACAGTGAGCAGGAGTGAGGGGCCAGAGAGCATGCCTACGTAGTAGGAGTGAATGGCAGATGGGAATGTAGATTCATGGTTGAAGAACGCAGAGGGGGCCTGCACATAGAAGTTAGGGGAGATAGGAAATCTGCAGGGTTATTAAGGGTAGTGCTGAATGGTTGTTCATGGGGTGAGGTCAAAATGTACCTGTCACAAGCTGGGGTCCACTAATGGATAAGATGAAACCAGTAAGTTCCTTAGGCCTCAGAGAAAAAGTGAGTTTGCAAGCTGGATTTAGAATATTTGAGGTCAAATGTGAAGCCTCAAAAGAGTAATTGGGATTGAGTATGAGGGCAAAACAGTAGCTGAAGAAGAGGGGGGTCAGCTCTGTTGAAAAGAAGTAGCAATGGGTTTGTAGATTAAAGTATTAAGCAATGTAGACAGGGAAAACGTGAATCAAGTGGAGGAGGTTTTGAGAAGCTTCCAAAAAAAGTTCAGAAAGGCATTAGAGCAGCGGTTCTCAACCTGTGGGTCGCGACCCCTTTGTAACAATGAAAATACATCCTGCATATCAGATATTTGCATTATAATTCATGACTAGCAAAATTACAGTTATGAAGTAGCAATGAAAATAATTTTATGGTTGGGGGTCACCACAACATGAGGAACTGTATTAAAAGGTTGCAGCATTAGGAAGGTTGAGAACCACTGCATTAGAGTGTCATGACAGAGAATCCATCCATGAATGGCATGAAGACAGGAGGTCAGCGGTTCAGGGTTACGAGCTGGTATAGGTGGTTAAAACCTAACCTTAAGCCCTGCTTTGCTACCCTCTGGTCTCATGATCTATGGCAAATCACTGTACCTCTCCTAAGTGTCAGGTTCAGCTTCCTCATCTATAAAATGTGAATGTGATTCCCACCTTCAAAGAAATAGTTATGTGTGAAAAGGCACAATGCCTGCCACACAGTAAGCATTTAGTTAACTGTGATGAGAGGAGGAAAAGGGAAATGATGTTTGCTATGGAGACAGTGGCAGGTCGTGTTGCATGGGGGAATGTCACTGTGATGTTTCTCAGTACCTGTTTTTCCATTTAGCCTCAAACTGTAATGATTAGTCCAGAAAATAAACTCAGTACAAGGAGCAAAGTATAGAAAACTCTGATAGTACATGTAACATGCTGTGCCATAAATCATGATCATGTTTGAATCTATGTTATGGAGTTTAAAATGACCTGATACCCAGCACTTGTAGCAGCTTTCTGGACAGGAAGATTCCACTGTCAAATGACTTAAAGACGGTTTTGTAGGATTAGACCAGCTATTCCTTAAAACCAGAAGATAATCAGATATATGTGTGTGTGTACATATATACATATATATAATCTGATCCAAAAAACTCTTTAAGCAAGAATCAACTGTACCTGGTAAAGCTAAGGCTCACAGGATGTATAATTCTTATTAACTAAGTCTGTTAATTGTCAAAGAGGAATCAAGAGTTTTCTCTGGAGAAAATTAACATAGATTTAATGTGACAAACAGTGGGATTGTGATTCCAATTTCTATGGGCAGGGTCATCCCCGGGGGGTCTTCAAGCCATCAGAGGTATTTCTTCTGGACATAGGTATTAACTGGTGGTTAATTAAGGAACTAACATTTGAAAAATAAAAGAGCGTTTATGGCATCAAAAGACTGAAGATGAGGTTCCTGATTAGTTTGGCCGTGATGCCTTTGCTTCGGTGCCTTATTCATTAAATAGTTTTCTCACCGGTTTCCAGAGAGTGGGATTAGTGATACAGACTTGGGAATTTGTTTCAGGTAATTAGTTAAAAAGTTAAAAGTCAAATAGATTTCTTTAACAGGTTGAATAGTTTAACAGGTTGATGAGCTACTTAATTCCCACATCTTTCTTCTCAGGGGACTATTAGAGTTTTAAGGGACCTTAAAAATCATAAAATCAACCCCGTCTTTTCACAGCTGGGAAGCTGAACTACTTGAAAGTTAAGTGACTCATCTAAGGTCATCAGCTAGTTCTGTGGTTTCACTTTTTCTTTTCTTAGTCTTACTCTTTCTACTTCGTCCTTCTTTTTCTCTCTACCATTTGCATTCCCCCCAATCTCCTTTCCGCTTGTTATTTCTTACCTTTGCCCTGCTTTATGAAATTTCCTAGGCCTCAAATGATGAGGTAGTGAGTCTTTGCCAATTAGTACCCCCTCACCCCTCACTCACCACTACATTTGGGGCAAAGAAACGAGGGAAGTGGAACAATTTTAAATTTACTGTGATCTTTGAGACAGCTTTATCTACACGTGGGAATTGCTGTTAAGACAATTAAGGTTAGTAAAGCTCATTGAATTTCTCAGAGGAAAGGTGTTATTTGAATTATTACCAGATAATTATTGTTAAAATTAACAATAATGTAAAAAATAGGAACTTCACATGTTAGAGACATGATCATTTTGAATTTCCAAAAGGAAGAGAAGCCCTGGGGATCTAGAAATGATTTTCTTTTCTTTTCTTTTTTTTTTTTTTTTTAACAATATGCTCTATGCCAGAAACTCCTTGAATTCTGTGTAATGCCTGATGACCTAACAAACCGGCCCAGAATCAGAAGCCAGTCACGCCCTGTGAGCTGCCAGCCAAGTTACTCAGCTTGAACTCCTTCTTCAGAAATAGCCCTCAGCAGGAAGGAGACTGTCAGACATAAGACCTGGGGTACCCAGACCAGTGCAGACTCCACCCCAGACATGCTGAATCAGAAATGCTGGTTCATTAGCGTTTGAGAAGATTGATAAAAAAAAAAGTTCTTATCTTCAATTAGCAAGGTGGAAGGAAGGAACTATACTTATTGATAGTTCCTGATATATCTCTTTCACCAGAGGTCTGTGCTCCAAATCTTTCTAGAGGCTCGCTGTCATGGAAATAACACACAGAAAAGCTGAGCTACCTAGAAGTTAAAGACTGCTCTGAGGTCATCAGCTAGTTCTGTGAAGCCATCACAGAAGTAACTAGAAATGTGTCCGTGTAATCCAGGGACAACTGTATGGTGAAAAGAGCACAGATTTGGAGTCAGACAGATCTGCGTTTGGATTCTGGCTTCGTTATCTGCTACCTTTCTCATCGTGGACCAATTACATGAGCTTACTGAATCTCACTTTTCCCCATCTGTAAAATGGATACACTAAAACCTACAGCTTGGCATTGCTGTGAGGATTCAATAAGAATGTATTTATATGTAAAAATGCCTGGTTCAGTCTCTGGTAAAATTTAGACATCCAATAAATGGTAGCTATTGTTACTATTATCTTTTTGTAAATTTTAATCAGCAGTCCCTCCCCCACTATAAATTCAGAATGATTTGGTGTGCTTTCCTAGTAATGGGACAGGCTGTACAGAAAGACCTTTACACAGATTGTCTTACAGTAATATGTGGCAGCATGTTACATAACAGCCCTGCTCTCCAGGGGCTTCCAGACGGATCTGCAGAAACATCAATGATGAGAGGCTGAAGGGAAGTGATGACCTCACCATCTCTTCTGCCTCTGACACCATCAAGAAACTTGCCAGCTGGTTTCCAAAAGCAGATCTCTTTATTACAGTGATGATGTAAAAGGGAGAGAGAATAGCTACATTTCCAGATTCCAGGGAGAATTTGTGGCACTAGCAGCCCCTCAAAATTACCTTTTGACTTAAAAACTAAGTACACTGGTTATGGAGGTCATTAAAAGAGAATAAGCGTGACACCTCATGAAGTGACTGTCACCACGCTGTGAGCGATAAAACTGGTCTATGAAGTTAGGGTATGATGCCCCATGACCATATCAATGTATGCAGCTATGATTTAATAAAAAAATAAATAAATAAATAAAAAACATGACACCCCATGCAGCAGTTCCCATTAGGAGGCCCTCAGGTGTGTTGCTGTAAGGCAAGAGGGCAAATAAGAATATGGGGATAGGTGACAGTTTGCCAAAAAATGAAAGTAAGATCATAGCAGAAGGATGTGGGGTTGAGAAAGAAGGGCTTCATGAAATCACGAGAAGAGTATAGCTCTAATTATACAATGCATAATTTAGGTCAAAATGTTAGATGTATTTAAAATATATACTTACCTAATTACACGAAGGATTTATATGTTGCTGAGTAATTTTTTCCCTGCAATGTACTATTGATCAGCTATTTCCTTTATGATTTTAATGAGAAGAAGGAAGTTCTGGAGGTTGAGTGTTGATCATCTGTCCAGCATACGATGGGTGAGAAAAACAGTGAAGAACTCTTGAGCCCAACTTGTGTATGTGGCTGCTGGGATGTTGGTAGTTAACAGATGCCTCCATCCATAGCACTGCTTCACCAAACTGGCCAAAAAGAGTTTGATGAATTCTACCAAACTTTTCCTCTGGTGAGTAACAATGAGTCAAATGCACACCCGGTAGAGACAGATGAAATAATACTGTAGCTAACATTTAAGAACTGAGCTTTTCTGGTCAAGTAAAAACTCCTGAGATTCCCTGGAAAAGTCTGTTTTCCTACCTAGGTAAACACTATTACCCCCACAGCATGTTGCGTTGGGCTTCTCATCTTTGGGTGAGAGAAAATAATTCTGTTTCAGGATAAGGATAGAGAAGTGATTAAACAATTCCTGTTTCTTCTATCATAAGAGAACAAAGCGATAAAATTAGGACAGGTTTGGGAGCACTCGTCCTTGTCTTGCTATAAGTAAATTAGTAAAGAAAAGGAAAATAAGTACAAATTTGAACAAACCTAGGGGTGAATACTGGGCAATAGTAGAAAGGGAGAGAAAAAAGTGTGAACATGCCATAGTAGCAGATGGCCAGTGCTGTCTGTTTCCATGAATTTAACCAAAGAATTACTGCAGCAGGTTCTCACCAAGATCTCCAGCTAAAGCTACAGCTTTTCCAAAGCATATGAAATGTTTTCATTGTGACTTTCCGCTTGAGTTTATCACCCTGGTGGTCTTTATAATATTGTTGTAATAATTTCTGCTGGTAATGTTACCAAAGTTTGCCTTCCTGTTTTTTAAAATTCACCCTCATTTTTAAGACATTATTTAACTATAAAAAGATGTTTTTTAGTTCAATTTGTTGAAGAGAATATGTGATACAACTTTTCTTGGCAAGCTAGCCTAGCCACCTCACTGTCATTGGTCTGGTCACTCTCGATGGTCTGCTGTGCCTGTTGGTGCCAAGTGAGCACTCATAGATACTTAGAGATTGGTGGCCTTTTACATCAGTTACACTTGCCCATCCACTAACAAGGATGTGACCTTGAGCAAATCAGTTCCCTTAATCTCTTCATCTGAAAAATGAAATGGTTGGAGCAGATGAGCTTAAAGTTCTTTCCATTTCAGTCTCAATTTTCATGACTTTAACCAAAATTCTTTATTCCCTTTGTTTGTTTGCTTGTTTGTTTTTGAGACAGAGTCTCACTTTGTCACCCTCCACAGAGTGTAGTGGCGTCACAGCTCACAGCAACCTCAAACTCTTTGGCTTAAGTGATTCTCTTGCCTCAGCCTCCCAAATAGCCGGGACTACAGGTGCCTGCCCACAATGCCCGGATAGGTGGTGGTGGTTGTTGTTGTTGTAGTTGTCAATGTTGTTTAGCTGGCCTAGCTGGATTTGAACCCGCCAGCCTGGGTGTATGTGGCCAGCGCCATAACCACTGTGGGCGCTGAGCCTCTTTATTCCTTTTAAATTCAGCTCAGCAGATACCAACTTAGCACAAACTTATATGCAAGGCATTGCCCATAGAAGACACACAGAGTAAAATCATCTCTGCTCTCAAGGAGTTTACAAAGTTAAAGACAAAAAGACAAATTACACAAATAATTGTGAGACTTGGTAGACTATGCAAAGAGAGTAGTATGGAAAAGTGCTTAAGCATTCAAGAAAGGTACTGTCCTTTGGAAAATGCTATATAAGGTGGGATTTAGATGGCCCTTAAAGAAGCTATATGTAGACATTGGGGAAAGGGAGAAAATACCATGAATAGGTAGGCTAGACTAGGACATTGCTGGAGTGGAGAATGGAGTGGAGAGATAAGAGTGTGAAATTAGATTGGAGCCACGTTGTAGCAGCATGGATGCCAAACCAAGAAGTTTAACTTTAATTCAATAAGGAAAGAGGATTTGATGAGTAAAGGAGTGATGTGTTTAGAATGGTACTTTAGAAAAATTAATGAAATGTTGGTGTGAAAGAAGGCTAAAGATAAGGAGAACTGGAAAAAGTTAAACCATGTAGGACACTTTCATAGGAGTCCTTGCCAGAGTTAAAAACCACAGGCTCTGGCAGCTGGTTGGATATGAAAAGTAGGGGAGAGGAATTAAAGATGACTCCTCAACTGGAGGCTCAAGTAACTGGATGGAGATATTACCTGTGTCCAGAAATGGGAAGTCTAGAGAAGGAACACTAGATCATGAGAGGAGGTGATGCTGGATTATGGAGGACATACTGTTAAGTGAGATCAGCCACACACAGAATGACAAATACCACATGGTCTCACTTCTATGTGGAATTTAAAGAAGTCCGACTCATGGAGGCAGAGAGTAGAATGGCAATTCCCAAAGGCCCAGGAGATATTGGTCAGGGGACACAAAATTTCAGTTAGGAGGAGTAAGTCTAGAGATCCATTGTACATCATGGTGACTATACTTAATAACAATATGGTGCATACTTGAAAATTGCTATGAGTAGATTTTATGTATTCTTACCACAAAAAAGATAAATATGCGAGGTAATGCATATTTGAATTAGTTTGATATATGGCCCACCCACAGTGTATAAATATCTCAAAACATCATGTTTACATCATAAATATATTTGTCAATCAAAAATAAATGAATAAGTATAATAAATGAAAACTAAGGACACAAAACGAATGGTGGTGGCAAGATGGAAGGACAGTGTGGCCACTTCTCCTCCCCTCACCCTCAACTCCCAAGTCCGCTCCACCTGCAGGCAGGGTGATTCTGATGTCTCAGGCTGCACAGGCAGCCAGGCGGAAACCCTGAAAATGGAGCCTGAACAGCATCCTCTCTCTTCTCCCTTCTCTGGTGCAAAGATGCAAAACCAGCCTCTCATGAAAGTCCCAAAATTCTATATCAAAATAAGTGCTCACCAACACTTATTTATTTAACAACTTTATTTTTGTTTGTTTCTTATCTGATCTAGATGCAGCCACTCTCTGTTCCCTGCCCCAATGAACATCTGCACTAGGTCCAAGCCTTGGAGTGATTTACCTGAAGAGTGACACCACTTATTTGGAAACTACTGTGAGTACAATACGCATCCAATGAAAGCCTTCTTAATTCATTTCATTTGATTACACACACACACACACACACACACACACACACAGTGTGTCAAAGCAAGGGAAATTCTCGATGTCTCCATCTCTTGGCTGCAGCAAGGCAGCCAGACTCAGTCCTGAGGTGTCCACATTGGTCAGCTCCCCCCTGGAGTGCATGCCCTGTGCAGCATCCTTCCCTTCACAGAGGGCTGCGCCGAGCTGGGCCTGGAGGGACTGCTGCTGCTCTCCTTGGGCATCTGAGCCTCTGCCCGACATAGTAGCACATCTTCCTAATTTGTTTTCTTCTCATTGCCTTTCTGCGCCATTCTGTTGAGCCTCATGATGGCTTGTCATCTCATGCCATCTCAGTCAAATCTGTGAGCCAGCTTCTCTTGCCGGTGTTTACCTATTGTCCGAGCTGCAGCCTCCCATGCTATTTTCTCCTTGACACTCCAGGAAGCCAAGATACTTCCTCTGGGGCCCTGGGTTCCTTCCACCACATCTCCAAGCCACTGTATCCAGCCCAACTCTGCTTCTGAATGCACAAGTCTGTGTAGTTAATTTGGTTCCCTCCATGTGGGAAGTTTTATGTTAGGGAAGTGCAGCCCTTGCAAGGAAAGGTGAAGAAGTAAGTTAGGGGAGGAGATATGATAGCTATGGGAAAATACTGATGAAACATCAGTACCAAGTATTCATTAGTCATTGCCAAAAATGACAGATGAATATATGCTTTTTTCCCACTAGAAAAGCCAAAAATTTGGACAATTTAGAGGCTATGCATGAAAAGTAACTTAACTATATATTTTTTTAATGTGAATTCATTCTAGTTGTTGTATTCGCAAGTTTTCCTGTATGTTATGAGGCAGGTAATGGGATGGTGTTTTACAGACTTCTGTTACTGGAAAACACTAAACCTGGGAGACTAACATCCCTCTTAGGCTTCAGGTAGGATTTTCACATTCCTATTTCTATGTCATGTCTTTAGCTATTCCAACATATATCAAACCCAAAGGAATGAAGCCGGAGTTTTGCTTTATTTACTGTTGCTTGTTACCTCTACTGCTTTCAGCCACCTGAATCATAACTGATGGTAACTGAGATCAAGTGATAGACTGGCCTGGTAGGGATGGGGATGGGAACCATCAGCGTGTTCTGCAATACTAGTAAGATTGAAGAATTGGGGACTAAAGACATGAAAGAAGATCAAAAATAGAATGTCTTTCGTATACTCCCACATGAGGATCATACTTGTATAATAACTTCATTCATCCGTACGTTTAAGTGCCAAGAGAACCTTAGAAATTCGCGTATCTGGGGAGTTTTCTGAGTATTTCTTCATCCCAGAGTAACGATGCTGGTGCAAATAGCACAGCCTTACTAGAATGCAGACTTGTATGAGAGTTTCTCTATCCTTTAAGAGGGAAAAGAGTCTTTACCACTACTACCTTCTCATGCTGCAGAGAACCCAGATCCAGACCCTGAAATCAGAACCTGATGTTTCCTGAAAATCACAGAGAAGTGTACAAGTGAGCATCTGTTTCTGCCATAGGAAGTAGTTCATCTGTGTAGAATGTCAGTCCCTGTTTTCACTTCTCACGGACCCCAGAGAATGGGCAGATTGGATTATAATCTTTGCCTTCTCTACTGTGAGAAAACTCAGCTTCCTCAAATATATATAAGGGAGGTAATAATGAAACTTACAGAGACTTGCCAGGTACAAAACTCAATAAGGGGGATAAAGTCTAAAACTATGACCTATTTGCAGAAGCGTATCCCTCCCGTGGGTTGACAGTGCTCTGAGCCTGGTCTCAAGGCTTGGAGCTGAGTGCGGATGGTGAGTGTTAGATTTTAACAGCTACTTACCCCCATGTCACCTATATATCCATGCTCAGAGGCTGTGCCTACTTACTTAGATTGTAGTAATAATTAAATGAGATCATGTATATGTACTATCTGGTACAACCGAGGTGAGTACATTTACTCAATGAACTAAAATTTGCTAATCATTTACTAAGTGTCAGGCACTGTTCTAGGCACTAAGGATATGGCAGCAAGCAAAACAAAAATCCCTGCCTCATGAGCTTACTTACATTCAATTTCCTTGCAAAATCAGTACTTGAGTACTAAGAGAGAACTGATTTTAGGTTCTTAGGTTCTGGAAGGAAGAGTCCTTCCTCCCAGAAAATATTGAGTAAAAGGGAAAAGAAAAGAATAGGTATGCTGATTAGTATTGCCACCCACTCCATGCCCAACAAATCCCTAGAATCATTCTCTGCCTTGACTTGTGACCCAGGAGACTGACTTCTCTTGTCTTCTAGCTTTGCTTTGAATTTGGCCAAAAGGAGACATCAGCAACAGATTTGAGAGTGGGGAGAAAGAGAGATCAGGGTATTTATTAGTTCATTTCTCCTTCCAAACTCTAATACTGACTGGACTTAGAAATCCTCACCCCTTTTCTTGTCCCCTTAGTTTACATGATTTAACACTGAGATTGGCCTGGTGCAATGGCTCACACCTGTAATCCTAGTAGTCTGGGAGGCTGAGGTGGGTGGATTGCCAGAGCTCATGAGTTCAAGACCAGCCTGAGCCAGAACAAGACCTCATCTCTAAAAATAGCCGAGTGTTGTGGTGGGTGCCTGTAGTCTCAGCTACTTGGGAGGCTGAGGCAAGAGAATCTCTTAAACCTAAGAGTTTGAGGTTGCTATGGCCTCCCAAAGTGCTAGGATTATAGGTGTGAGCTACCACACCTGGCCAATCTCAGTGTTAAATCATGTAAACTGAGGGGACAAGGAAAGGGGTGAGGATTTCTAAGTCTAATCAGTATTAAACTTGAGAAGGAAAACTGAACTAATAACTACCCTGATGCCCTGGCACTCTACCAAGTGCAACAAAGTAAGACTCTGTCTCAAAAAAAAAAAAAAGAAAAGAAAAAAACACTGAAATTGACAGCTTTCCACTATTTTTTTTAATTGTTGGGCATTCATTGAGAGTACAAAGAACCAGGTGACATTGATTGCATTTGTTAGATAAAGTCCCTCTCATAATTGTGTCCCTCCCCCAAAAGGTCTGTCACACACTGAATAGCCAAAGCAATCTTAAGCAAAAAGAAAAAATCTGGAGGCATCATATTACCAGACTTCAGACTATATTACAAGGCTATAATAACACAAAACAACATGGTATTGTCACAAAATTAGAGATATAGACCAGTGAAACAGAACAGAGAACCCAGATACAAAACCATTCACATATGGCCAACTGCTTTTTGACACAGCAGACACAGTGAGGAAAAGAAGCCCTATGTGGTAAATGGTGCCAGGAGAATTACATAGCCACATGCAGAAGAATGAAATAGGACCCATATCTCTCACCACTCAACTAAAATTAATTGAAGATGGATAAAGACTTAAATGTAAGGCATGAAACCATAATAATACTAGAAGAAAACATTGGAAAAACTCCTCTAGATATTGGCCTAGGGAAATAATTTATGACTAAGACCCCAGTAGCAATCACAGCAACAACAAAAATTAATAAATGGGACTAATTAAATTAACAAGTTTCTGCACAGCAAAGGACATGATCAACTGATCAAATATACAACCTACAGAATGAAAGAAAATATTCACAAGCTATGCATCTGATAAAGGGCTAAGAACCAGAATCTACAAAGAACTCAAGCAAATCAGCAAGAAAAAAAACCCAACCCCCTTAAAAAGTGGGCAAAAGACATGAACAGAAGCTTTTCAAAACAAGATAGACAGATGGCCAATAAACATATGAAAAAATGCTCAACATTACTAATCATCAGTAAAATGCAAATTAAAACACAATGAGATATCTTCTTGCCCCAGTTAGAATGGCTCTTATTAAAAAGTTCAAAAACGTTTTAATGTTTTTAAAAGGTGTGGATTCAGAGAGAAAGGAATTCTATACAGTATTGATGGGACTACAAATTAGTATAACCTTTATGGAAAACAGTAGGGAGATTTCTGAAAAAACTAAAAGTAGACCTATCATTTGATCCAGCAATGGCACTATTGGGCACTTACCCAAAGGAAAAGAAGTCATTTGATCAAAAGACACCTGCACTTGAATGTTTATTGCAGCACTGTTCACAATTGCAAAGATGTGGAATCAACCCAAGTGCCCCTCAATTCATGAGTGGATTAACAAAATGTACTATAGAATACTACTCATCCATGAAGAAGTATGAATTAAGGCCTTTTGCAACAATTTGGATGTAACTGGAGACCATTATCCTAAATGAAGTATCTAAAGAATGGAAAAACAAACACCACATGTACTGGATATTAAATTGGAACTACCCAATGGGTACACATGTGCTCAGAGGAAAGTAAAACTCAGTAAACATCAAGCAGTGTTGAGGGCCACGAAGGGGATGAGTGAAAACCTACCTAAAGGGTACAATGAACACTATCTGGGTGATGGGCAACTTATAACCCTGTCTCAAAATAGGGTTTAATAAGCCCAATTCATGTAACTAAAAACATTTGTACCCCTATAATATTTTGAAATTAAAAATTAAAAGAATAGTTTTGTGTTCTTCACCCAAGAAGTGTGCCACGTACCTGTGCATTATACCCACTGGGTGGGAACTTACCGAACTTTACAAAGGCAAACTATTACAAACTATTACAAATGCAAAGTATTTTTTTTTAAATTGAGAGAATAATAAGCTTTAGCACAAAAACATCTTAAATTGATGTGACAATGGTTACAACTGTTAAAAAAAAAAAAATGATAAGCAAAATGCTGTATGTTGGTTTCAATGTAGACCCTGGTGCTCAGGCATGATGGGCTTCCAAAGCAGTGCAGCTGGTTTGACCATCAACTTCAAGGAGCTCTTGGTACAGCCACAGAAGTGACAAATGTGAACAAAAAGAAGGTGTCAGGAGGGCAAACAGGGCAACCAAAATGTCAAAGAAGAGATTGCTTATCCTAACACTCTTTCCACCTTTGCTACAATAATAATACATTTCCCCTGCCCTAAATCAAGACATTAAAAGAGATTGGTGAGATGAAAGAAAGGTCTTCTTAAAGCTAATATGATGAAAACCACAGAACTAATGGTTTCTATGAAGAGAGCTACCATTGTTCAGTGAAAATATTTCAGACTGTACATGGAAAAAAATATTTCAGACTGTATATGGATGAAAAAAGAAAAAGAAAAGAGCTACCGTTATTAAGCCCTTTACCATGTGCCAGCACTATTAACTTTACATGGTTTATCTCATTTATTCTTCACAACAACCCTAAGAAAAAGGATGCTTATTCCCATTTTACAGATGAGGACAATGACGCCCAGAGAAGCAGACTTACCTGCGTAGGGCATGTAGCTTCTGCTGCCACCCCTTGTCAGGGTGGTTTGTTACCTTCCCTTTCTCCCCTGCCAGACACTCTACTAAGCCTCTTCCCTGAGTTATTTTGTGGGAAAGGGTTTGGGAAATAGTTACCTCTCCAAAAAAGACTGAAGGAAGCATCACTGTTCTAAATTATCATGAGCCAATGACTAATTATTTATCAAAAAGGAGGTTCTGACTGAGTCTATCTTCTCAAACCAGGCTGATAAGTGGAAGCCTTCTTAGCACACAGGGGAGGGTGGGAGCCCAGTGAAGGGAGAAAATTGGGAGAGGGAGACAGAAGAGAGCACTCTTCTCTCAACAGACCCTGGAGACTGCTAAGAGCTCACACAGATAAAATATTTATTTTTCCATATGTTGCAGAAAGCTTTGCCATCACTGTATGTGTGCAATATGTGCAAGGGAGTGTGAAATATATACATCAAATGCCGCCGGTCTGGTTAATTTCCATGCATTTAACATGCTTAATACCTACCGCCTCATCAATATGTTTTAATGCATATTTCTTTCCACATACAATATGGTCTAGTTAAGAAAGAGCCAACATCCTCCACAGCCTTACTCACTGCTATGTTTCAGCCCAAAACTTGCTGCCAGGGCCAGCACAAAGGGAGTTAAAAACCAGAAGGTTCTGCTGGCTAACTCGGAGGCCAGTCACCTCACACCGCCCTCCCCGTTCTTGAAGCAGCCTTTTTCACATAACAGAAATGTTTGCAGTGGGGGAGATGAAAATGTTTTTGTTCTCTTTGGACAATTGGGAGATGCTCAGTCAGGATGTCAGAGCTGACCGTTGAAAGGCGGGTGCCTGTGGCCACACTTTTTTTCTGTTTTGAATGCAGAGCTCCACCAGTGTGGCGGGAGGAAGTGCACAATGATTGGTCTGTTTCTCTGTGGAAGTGTTCAGGGTACACCCAGTTTTGCTTTGCATATATTTACGAAACATCTGCCCTTTTCTTGTTCTTAAGGCCTTCCCCCTCACCAGCCCCCTTTCCCCTTTTCCCTGCTTTCTTTCTTTGTTGTTGTTGGCTTGTCTAACTTTTTCATTGAAGCTTTCATTTTCCGGTTGAGGGGCGACTTCATCAGAGTGTATAATTTTAACAGAGAGAGAGAGAAAGAGAGGAGAGAGAGGGAGAGAGAGAGAAAGAGAGAGGGAACTAAAAAGAAAGAAAGAGCCTGAGAGGCCAGAGCTTGGCAAATCAACCTTTGGCATGGTGACCAGGAGGAAGGTTCTGGTTGGGAGTTCCCCTCTAAAACCGGCCTGGAGTCAGCCAGTGCGCTGCTGCCCTCTAAAGGCTCTGGGGAATAATGCATAGCCGCAGAGGCTTAGAAAGGCTTGCCCTCGCATATGCCAGGTTTATGTAATTTTTTATACAACCAAAGAATGTATTTTCAATTAATTACTATAGTGCTTACTCCTCCTTCCTTAATAAACTATGAGCTGCAAAAATGAGGCCAAATCACAGCACCTGTGTGCCTGTCTAGGTGTAGACTGGGGCTCTATTTTAGTGTTTCTCAGCTTCAGAAAGAGGAGTCCAAAAGGACTATTAGAGGGGGTGGGACAGGAAAGGAATTGCTTCTAAGGACAGTGAGTGGCTCTGTGCTCCTGGGAAACCACCCAGAGAAGGGAAGGTAAAGTGATACTGGGCAAGTGAGGGAGCGAGGCGAAAGGTGGGGTTTTTCACGTTAACATTTCCAGTGTGTAGAGATGGCTCCAGTGCCTCCGTGCCTTGACTGTCCTCCCAAAGTGATCCTTGAGATAGCACAAAGCAGGGTGTCATAGGAAGTCAGGTAAGAAGCAGGAAGAAATCTAGGAAAGGTAACAAAGGCATTAATATGAAGAACAACACAATTTCTACAATTAAAATAAAAGTAATGTTGGTGGTTTGGCCACACTCAGGTTTGAAGGAAAGCTCCTTAATTTTCTAACGTGTGCATCTAAAACTAGCCTAGACCTGTCTGTAGGCATCAGAAGTTTTAAAAAGGCATTTTTTTCCTGCCAAGTGATGAAAGTCATTAGTGTTCTGTCCCTATATTTAAATGAATCGTGAGGGCCAGCTTAACCTTGCTGAGCAAAATGGTCCTACTCTTATTAATTGCCTTTCATGGATTCAAAATGAAAACAGCCAGTGAAGGTAGAACTTAGTAGGAATTCAGACTATGACTATTCTCAGAGCAAACTCTAATTTCAAGTCCATTTCATTCTACCAATGAATTCTATTCAATGTCTATTGAATGACAGCTTTGTCTACACTGCTCTGTTCAATGGTGTGGTAGACTAACAGTACACTCTGGAAGGGCAGGAACCAGGCTTGTTTTATTTTCTAGCCCATGCTGGCACAGCATAGGCACATAATAGATATTTGCAAAATGAACATGTGAAGAAGTGAACGTTGGAAGGGAAGAAAGAAGGAAAGAAAGAATGAACACAGGGAGTACAAAAACGAATATGATATTTCCTTACCCTCAGAGAGCTTACAGGTTTTGTTGTTTCTTTTTCTAATGACAAAATATTAAATGTTTTAAATTACACGCTTCACATTTATAATGCTTGAGACCCAGCTGTAGGTGTTGAAATAAAACTTAGTGAGTAAAATAAGGTAAGTGAAAAAGGGTTTAGGAATTTCAGAGAAAGAGATAGGGAGGAATTCGGGGGTGGGAAGAAGTCCTTTCTGGTAGAGAAGAATCACTACAATTATAAAATGGAAACAACATTTAATAAACATGAAGGATAAGTGTGATTTTAACAGGCAGAGATGATAAAGAGGGTGTTCATAGCAAAAGTAATAATTTGAGCAAAGATGTAGAGCCAAGAATATTGATTCTCAAGATGTCCTGGGAAAACTCAAGAAATTTGGGAGTCTATTTTGTCCTATATATAGGACATATGAGAAAAGCTAGAGCAGATAGGGAACTGAACTGTCAGGCTAATGTAGTCACCTCAAAGTTAGTGAATGCAAAGAAGCAAGACTAGAAGAGTCAAGGAGGAGGAAGCCAATCAGTGCGCAACAGCTTACTCACTATAGATGAGATACAAAGTAGGAAGGTGGTTGCAGTGAATTTAGAAAGGAAACACAGACGTGGAAAAGTATGAAGGAAGCAGAATTATCCAAACTTGTTGATGAATTGACTTAAAGGCAAGGGAAGGTATAGAATGATAGTGAGGATACTGAGGCTTCTAGCCTGGGGGCAGGCAACAGTGATGGAAATGGGACCTGGGAGGAGGCATTGGTTTCCATGGAAAAGAAGAGCTGTGCTTTAGAGACTTTGCTCTTGGACGCTTCCCTAGACTGAAAACCTGAATGCCTGCTCCTTGGGGTCCATATATATGCTCAAGATCTGAGGATTAGTGCCATGATCACTGTTCAACAAACTCTAAGGCATTGCAATTTGTTGTTTCCCTTATATTGGCTTCCTCCATACAGAAAAAGATGTCTGAAGACTTCCTCTGTACTGTGCCATTTCTGCCTCCTACCCTCTGAAGAAACAGATTTGATTTCACAACCTATTGAACCAAACACACAGACTACGAATCATAACACCACATTCTGCAAGGGCAGATTTAACTATCCAATATAACAAATGATACTTCAAAATATTTTGTATAACAAGTCCATTGTCACGCTCACAGAAACAAGGGAAACATGAAAACAAATCTTCTTGCAACAATTTCTCTACCACCATAATCTTCTACAAAAAAAAATTTCTGATCACTGTCCACATAATGATAGAAAAGGCACAAAACCCAAGAAATTGGAAAAATGTACAGGGACTAATAATCTAATTCAGCTAACATGGAGGATTCAACAGAAGTGTTTATATTTAATTTAGTATCATTTGCATTGTCCTAGAGAGAGGAGACCTGAGCTGACTTATAGCTACCGTATATACTCGAGTATAAGCCAAGCTTTTTCCGGCACAAAATTTGTGCCGAAAAACCCGAACTCGGCACAAATTTTGTGCCAAAAAAAACTCGGCTTATACTCGAGTATATACGGTAAGTTGTTTTATTTCCTATGCTTGACCCCAAATAAGAATTAGTAACAATTACTTTCAAATTTCCATCACCCATCTCTTCCTCACACCCAAAACACACAATCACACTCCTCAACTCCAGGATCCTGCCCTAGGCCGAAAGTCAAAAGGAATCTTAAGCATAGGATGAGTCAAAAGTTGGAGTAGAGGGTCTCTAAAGCTCTTCTCACTTTTCAGTTGCTACTGGAGCAGAAACTTCCATCACTACCTCCTCATGTATACAGCCTGCAAATTTAGATTGTTATTTAGGTAGGGATTTAAAATAAAATCTAAAAATAGCAAGAAAGTTGAATGCTCCATAATGTGTTCCATGAATAGAAACTTGAAGCCAGAAGGTACCTTTAAGGCCTTCTAATCCAAGCCCTTTATTTTACAGATGAGGAAACTGAAGCCCAGAGAGGTGAAGTGAGGTGCCCAAGGCCACACAGCAAATTAGAGGCACAGCTAGTACCATAGCTCAAGTCTCCTGACTCCCAGTCCAGTGCTCCTCCCATTACTCCACGGGTCCTGTCTCTAAGCTTCCTGACAAATGCTAGAACGGTAAACCTCCACTAGTATTTTTCCAGACCATGTTAAAACTCCTAAGGGGGATGGGGAGAGGATGCTTTCTTGGATAATGTCAGCCATACGTAGCTCAAGCTGTCTAAAGTTCTGGGACAGGGTCTTTTTATGCAGCCAACAGAGTCCAAATGTGGTGCTGTTTGCTTGGCCCATATGCTTTCATGTGTTCCCAGTTAGGCCATTACTGGAGGGAAAAAAACAAGAATCAGCTTGTTTTAAAACAAGGGACATACTGGACTCCCTCCCATCCCCCTTCAGGAAAAAAAAAAATCAAGTTATCTTTAACAGATTCTAAAAATGCCTTTTCCCAAATATGCAGTCAGTTCCTTCAAAGGGCCCTTTGTTTATTTTCAGGAAGAAACCCAAGACAGCTGAAAACCAGAAGGCATCTGAGGAGAATGAGATTACTCAGCCGGGTGGATCCAGCGCCAAGCCGGGCCTTCCCTGCCTGAACTTTGAAGCTGTTTTGTCTCCAGACCCAGCCCTCATCCACTCAACACATTCACTGACAAACTCTCACGCTCACACCGGGTCATCTGATTGTGAGTACACCACTAAAGTGATGGTGTCTCCACAATGCTTGGAGTGGTGACTCTCCCCTGGGTTCTGGCTTTTTTGCCTTCAGAGCAGGCCATTTGTATTTGGTCTTCTGAAGTAGCATGTACTGTGCCACCATGTTGACTCAGGCAACATCTATATATTTTCAATGCTGGAGTACATCTTAAAGCCAGGTGACCAGCCGTTTGGCCTTAGAAGACTGATTAATTGCCTGAATCACATCTTTCCTAGTATTAACTCAGAAAAAGAAGTTGTATTGCAGCTTCCTAGTTATTCTTGATCTGAGCAATGGCGTTTCTACCATTACTAAATTGAACATCCAAATATGGACCTCTGAAGGCCAGTTAGACACCAGGAAACATCCATTTTGAAATTACATAACACAAGTCAGATTTGCATTGTTATTGGAGTCTCATGTCGCTTGGCTGAATTTCTGTCTTTCCAGTTTTTAATTTATTTTGAAGTGGTTAAAGGATAGCATAAATTTACAGAAGAAAAGAGAATGGCTTCCAAGAATTCAGAAGCCACCCAGACTTCACATAGCCAATAGGAATTCAGGTTAAAAATATTTTTTAATTAAAAAAACTGCCTAAGGGCTAAATTTGGAAATGGGCAGCTTAATGAGATCGCAGCTATTGAAATCACTTCTTTGCTGTTTATTTTTGCCATCTTCCCACTAATCTGGGAGTCACTTCTTCAAATTCTATTTTAAGAAAGTTGATAAATCACGTTTAGGAGATTTTTTTTCTCTTTCTGAAATGTAACCCCGTACTTCAGAGAGAAAGAAACATGTGTGTTGACAATGAAAAGGAATGAAATAACTTTGGAGCTGAATCCAAAAGAATATTCCTTTTAGTCTTAAGATACCCAACAACTCTTCTGAACTGATCTCCATAAAGGATGTCTGGTAACAAGCAAAAAACTGGCATATTCTTCTTTAAAAATGAATAATATAAAACCAAGAAAGTTTTAGTTCAAAGATAAAATTCAGTCTACAAATATAATATTAATTAGGAAATGAGATTGTTATTTTTCTGGGAGAACAGATATAAAATTCTGCAAAGAGGGTGAGAGTTGCATGGGTCTGGGAGATTCCATCCCCTACTCATTTCATTATAATAGTCTCTAGATAACAGGAAAAGACCTAGAGGCAGGTTTGGGGTATAGAGAACTTGTTCTACTTATGGTTGGCCTGAGACCACACCCCAGCTGTCACTAGAAAATGAAAGGAGAAGTCATGTGATCCAAATCTCCATGGCTCATATGATGATACCAAGTTGCAGCTTCTATAAGAGAAACGTAGAAAGAAGTCAGAAGCAGAGACTATGTTCTGTGGACCGTTGTAATAACGGCATCCTTGGATCTTCTTGCCTTCTTGCCTGGCAGTCTCCATCCTAATAGTAATTACAGGAAGAATTGGAAGAGAGTATGGCACCATGCCCATGGACATGTGCACACTTACCAGGAAGGTAGCCCGTTCCTGTGGTGAAGGCCTGGAACTTCTGCGTGCAGACCTTCATTGCCTGGCTTTCTGCCACACCTTATGGGCGTGGATTGCATAGAATGGCCTTAGCCCAGAAATCTGTTACAGCAAAATGAATGTTTTGCAGAATAGAAAAAGCATTGGGCTTCATTTATTGTACATTACCAGGCATTAGCATGAAACACGTTTAAGGAATAGTATGGTGCTGCCATGCAGCTCCTTGGTGACCCTGAGGAAGCCCATGGACTTGAGCTCAGTAGGGTGTCTGAATGTGCTTGGAAGGAGAACAAATTGGGAGGAGAAACCTAATCTCCAGCTGTTTAGAAAGTCATTTTGATTTTGCCATTAAGATGTGTAAGTCTTCTCTACTCTAACCTGTTGTTTAAATTGATGACACTTCTCCCCAAATATATTTGGAGTGTAGTTTGTCCTGATTTGAGCCTACACTTAGAGGAAAATTGTTTTTAGGAAAGATTCACAGAAATCTGTCCATTTGGAGATTGCCTGAGAGAAGACAGGAAAAAGGTTTTATTTTAAGCTGTTCAAATTTTTGGATGCTCTTCTTGCATTCAAGAGGATTTTTTTTTTTTTTTTTTTACTTTCAAATGTCATTCTTACCATAGATTAATTTAAATGCCTAATTTCTTTAAGGTAAAATATTCAGTTCCTATTTAGAACTAACAGATTTGGGGCATTTAAAAATAGTGCCCTTGACTTGTTAGTCTCTTTAACTTCAGAAACATTCCACCAGTATGTGGTGTTCCAAGCTTTCACAAGTGCCTGAATTTTTATAGCACCTTTTTATTTGTCATGTGTTTAGCAAAATTATTCTTACTCAAGCCTTAATGCCCATTTCCTGTCAGTCAGTGTGATTCTTCCCAATTTACAGATGAGAAAACTGAAAAAACTGATACACAGATAGATGAATGACTTCCTCATGGTTAACTCACATGGGTCCTGAGGGGTGTTTGTGGATTTTTCTCTCATTGTGAGAGCATTTCTCATGGGAAATCTCTGTTCCAAGCCCAAAGATGGCATTCCTGGCTCTAAACAGGCATATTGAAAATGTACTACTCCTTATATTGGTGGCTGGGTTACCTGACAGATAAAACATCCTCAAAAAAGAGAGGTCAGCTCTGCCTGTGAACTGGCAAGGATGGGTAAACCGTGGTATATTTGCATATGGACATCATGCGCTATGTTTTAAAGCAAAGATGACAAGACTGACCCCTTAAATTCTCACTTGGCTATTAACTTGCTGACCCACATCAAATCTGGCAGAAGATCCCAGGGATATTAAGACAAGAAGGAGTATGGTGGAGATTTGCTTTCCTTTGTGAGATGATGAGGTTGCTCTTGCTGCCGAAACATGTGCTGCCTGCCAGTGCACCCACCCACACAGTTTCCTTTCAGCAATATTCCCCTGTTACCTCCAGCCCGTCACCCTTTCACCATTTCTGAAAATCTAATGGCAGACAAATTCAGATGAGGATAAAGGAAGGTAATAAGATGAATGTGGGGATGCAAAGGGTAGAAAGTCCCTGGGTGTTTGATGAGAGCAGTTACCCACTGAACAGGCTGAGTATGAGCTGAGCCAAGCTCTCCCTTTAAATGCTGAAATGGGACTAAACCAAGTCAGTAGAGCAGACGAAGCTCTCCATATGAAAAACCTCTCTTGACAGCTATCAAGCTGTACCACATCGCAGTCGTATACATGTGATAGACACGACCAGAACTTTTACTTGCATATTTCTTCCATTTTGTTTCCCCCCAAATAAGTCTCCCATTGAAGGGAGAAGTGATTCTCCTTCCCTGGCGGGCCTTCCTACTTCTGGCTGTAGATCCACCTATTCTGATGTCTCGTCTTTTGTTGGAAGCTGATATTGTGGTTACTTACCTTCCTGTGTTTTGCACTGACCTTATCAGTCTGCCTCATTTTTGTGTCCTTGCCAAGATGCACTTATGCATTAACAGTTTTTATTTATTTTTAATGTAACCTTTACACATTACCAAACTGTTGTGTGGGTGGGTTTAACTTTAGCTCAGGAGGTAGCATGATTCTGCCGGGGCTGCGCGCTGTCGAGGAGTCTGGTGAGCTCTCCCTTTGCTGCCTCTTGTCTCCTACCTTCCTCGGCCTTCTCCCTCCCAACCAGTTGCTTCACCCATCCAAGCCCTGTGATTCAAATTTTTAGTACACTTGGCTCACTTTGAACTTTTAAGCAATTTTTTAGAGAACAAAACAAAGAGGATTTTTATGGCAAACTCCATTAATGCCACATTAAGGCTGACATTTGAATTACCCCAAAGTCAGGAAATGCAAAGTTCGGGTTCTCACAGCAACAGAAACTGTCCCCTTGAGTGCCAGCATCACAGCAAATTCTTTCATACCCTGATTACACAACACTGGGCACGGGGGACATTGTTTTTGTCCACGTATGTGGAAAGGAACACAGCTTTTATCCTTTGTTTCTTTCATGTAACTACAGTTGCGGATATGGGTCCTTCGCGTCCCTCCCCAAACCATCTATATGCATTACCCTGGAAGGGAAGACTGTTACAGCTCTACATGTGCACATGGACAGAATTAAAGTTGCTGTGGGAACATTAACTCTGATTTCCGGACTTCCGTGCCAGTCACATTTAAACCATAATGTTGTAATTTTTGGCATGTAATAAATGTGCATTTCATGTACACAGACAGAAAGAAGCATAAAATGTATTTTAAAGAGCAATTAATTACTAACTTTGTGATTAAAAAACATTTGGTGCATGTTCCTTCCCATTTAGCATCAGCTGCTGGTCTTAGCCAGGCCTAATAGATGACATACTGTGTCCCATCCTGTATCTCAGATGTACTTACTGTATGTTCCTGTTCTTCCACATAATTAATTCCCTGAGTAAAGCTGTAGGGGGGAAACAAAATGGAAGGAATATGCAAGCATGTAAATAGGGTAAGGGATATTTTGAAGGAAATGATTCATTTCTGCAAATAAACCTCTTAGTCCCTGATAAAGAGCCAGAAATCTGCTAAGTGGGTGTAGACAAAGGTTTCTGGCCACCTTAGAGCATCTGGTTCGGGGCCATAAGAACAACTTGAAAGCAGATTTCCTTGTGAATTCCAGGCATACCCACTGGGGGAGTGATTTTACTCTGTAGAAACTTTTTAGGCTTAGGACTTAAAAAGTGATTTCACTCTGTAACCACTTTTTAGTTATTCGGTATTCAAACTAGCAAGTAAAAGTTGTAGGAAATGAGGTAACTTGTGGGCTTTGCCAGCGAACCCCCGACTTAGAAAGTAATGTTTTTTCTTCCCTTACATGTGAATCTGCTGACCCATTTGTGTTAGAGGAGAAACTGGTACAAACTAACTGAACAGGTGTAGGAGTGAAAGGAATTAGTAGCAATGTTCTATGGTACAGTATTTTAAACTGCAAATGCTTGAGTTTGTGTTAGAAACCAGGCGAGATAAAAATTGTACTAAAAGGATATCTACCTTAACTCTTAAGTAAGGCTTTAAGGGAACATCGCTCAATGAAGAACTTCTTGCTGTTTGTTCAACTATCTCTCTCCTGTTATGTATTCCTTTTTTTTCAGTTTTGTTGCATATGGTATTTAACCTTTAAGAAAGATACTTCAGTTTTACAAGGCTCTGATTTGCTTTTCCTTGGGCTGTCTCTATGTGTGAATGTATGTCTGTATGAGTGAAAACTGCTCAAGCAAGTTTGAAGGTCTCTGGCAAATCTGACTGAGCGTTCAGAAAGTTTCCAATCGGAAAGCTGATTCAGTAGAAAACCTTCCAAAAACTTCCTGAGGCACCTGTTCACATGAAAAGATTGGATTTCTGTTGGAGGTGCTCAGAAGGCAGTGTTTATCACTGAAGATCTCTGTTTGGTGTGCCAAAAAATGAAAAACATTTTGGCCCCAAAAAACCTCCATAAATGTTCAAAATGTATAATCAAACAAAAGCTTCATTTGGATTCAAATGCATGTATCTCAGCAGATGTGTCTAAACTAACTGGAATCCCACAGGAGCAGCTGAACTGGATTTTGGTATGTCTTGATAACTGAAAGAGTTATTCTTAGACTTTGGAAGGACAAAAATGGTCCATCTGTGAGGAACTGTGATAGAGGCATGGCAAAAAACAGCTTCCTCTGAAAGAGTTTATTTATGGAATTTAGGACAAGTTGGACAATCCTGAAAACATTTTGGGGTCACACTAATTTGCAGAGGAAAGATAGCCAAAATGGGATGGAATAACAACCATAGACAGTTAGTATCTGATGGCTTGCTATTAATTTTCTAATAAAAGCCGTATTAGTTAAGCAGTAAATAGAATATCTTTGGTACAACTAAGTGCTCTCATTGCCACCAAAGTGTCCGGCAATTCTCTTTATTATACCTCCTATAAGGAATCACATACTTATCTTTTAATTTAAACTATTTTTCTGTCATTTCATTAACCAACTAAACCCCTTACTTGTTAAGTGTGGATTTTATGTCTTTAAAAGATAGTCTTTCCCTTTTTAAAAAGTCACTTTTCTGTCTCTGAGTTAATTGATATGTAATCTCCTTGGAATTATTTTTATTACCTTTTATACCCTCTTATTTACATATTTAGTACTTACATATTAGAAGGCCTGTTAATTTTTTTTATTTGCTCTAATTTTCTAGAGTTTCAAAGCATATGTTTTGAAGCTTTGTGTCTTAAATCTAACTCTGTTTATAAAATTGGCCCTCTTTTTATAAAACATGCCCTTTCCCCACAAGGCTAATTTAGTTGGGTGTCTGCCCGGGCCACATAAGACAGGAATTTATGGTGGTCACTCTCACTGCATGCATCCATTTAGTTGTTAACTGAGGCATTGGTCTGATGTGGTCAAAACCCTGCCTCTGCCCCACATCCTCAGTCACGATTAGGGACGAAGATATGAACAAGATCCCGCCCTCACTTTAGGAATTCACAGTGTTCCTGAATACTTCACTGAACACTTTACTGAACCTGAAAGGGGGTGAATGCAAACGCACCCTGAGCGTTTGACTATGCACAGAACGCCTCCCAGCCTGTGAGGAAGAAGCCTGTGGCAGCGGGAAGGGCACCCTAGCCAGGATGACATTAAACTGGATAATGAAGGGTAGGCATGTGTAAAGG
The DNA here is from genome assembly GCA_963574355.1 of Loris lydekkerianus. Lineage (NCBI taxonomy): Eukaryota > Metazoa > Chordata > Mammalia > Primates > Lorisidae > Loris > Loris lydekkerianus. The sequence goes on from CAUYPK010017365.1 coordinate 27,639, forward strand.
AGAAGAGGGAGGGAGGGAATGGCCTTCCCCGCAGAAAGAACGGAAGCACAGCCACAGAGGCACAAGGAGAGCGTGGTGTTTTCAGAAAACAGAGCCGTTCAGTTATGATACTAAGGCCTTCTTACATTTTGCCTCATTTTAATCACAGGGCAATTTGTATTTGGGTAACATTGCCTGTCGTTATAGTTTAGCTGGGCAGAATCGTGTATCTCTTTTAGAGACGTTTCCTCCCCAAATAAATAATAAAGCAAGACGTCTGTTTATTTTATATTAGGCAAAAAGTACCCTTCCTTCAATCCATGTAGTCAGTAGAAGTAAGAAAGTATTCTGAACAACGCACAGATGATTTATTGATCAGCAAATCTCAAAATAATCCTTCTTTTTGAGAGAGGTTCATCCTGGAAAGATGGCGTCACCTACAGGTGTCCTGCTGGAACTTAGTCATTGACACAAGGCCTCCCCAGACTCTAGCAATCTGTCCTCTTATAAAATCCTCCCAGGTCACTGGGGAAGTCTGGTCTCATTGCCCATTGCCTCAAGTTGCACCATGTCTTATTGCTCTCCCAAATATCGCATTGGTGTACTTTTCATTGTCCTCGGGTAATTGTTAGCACCAAATGCTGAGTCTCAGGGCTCTGCTCCTCATCTTACCATCCCAGCTCTGGCTAGAGGACATCTTCAATTCTTATGCACAGCTGCTACTGGCAGCTTCTATGTGCTTTCTGTGCTTGTAGCAAATTTCATTATATAAAATGAATGCTCCTCTACATCTGTTAAGGCTCCTCAATCCTACCTTAAAAAATAAAAAAAATAAAAACCCTACATGCACCACTGCCCTTGGAGTTGGGTCAAGTAGGATTGATTGAGAACATGCATGAGGATTCTTTAAGAACATCTTCACTTTAAAGAAATTTCAACTCAAGTCTTTTCACTAGTCACCTTGTACCAAAAACCATAGTCAAATCCCTTATTACCTCACCAGCAGAACGATAACTTTCTGCGTTCATGTTTGCTTTTCTTCTGTTTCTATAGTTTGAACTTTTTATCAGCACTAAATGAAATTAAAGTTTACCTGATCCAAACTCATTATTGTACAAATGAGGAAACAGAGGCTCAAAGAAGGCAAGTGTCATAGCAAAAGGTTCCCAGCACAGTGGGTGACAGAGCCAGAAACAGAACCCTGCTCTTTTCTCCCACCATATATGCTCCTGTTACTGAGTCTGCTTCTGTGGCAATGTATGCTTTCTGAACAGAAAAGAGTCAGGACGATCTAGACATCCATTAGGGGATCCTTTTAATGTGGAGGACAACCAGCTGGGCTTTGTGCAGGATACATTGTTATAAAGTGGAGCCTGTGCTCAGAGACTTAGGCAGGAGTCCTCAAACTTTTTAAACAGGGGGCCAGTTCACTGTCCCTCAGACCGTTGGAGGGCTGGACTATAGTTTAAAAAAAAAAAACAAAAACTATGAACAAATTCCTATGAACACTGCACGTATCTTATTTTGAAGTAAAAAAACAAAACGGGAACAAATACAATCACACCGCCTCATGTGGCCCGCAGACCATAGTTTGAGGACCCCTGATTAGAGCCTTACAGAGAAGACCAGATGCATTCACAAACAACTAACCTGCCGGTGTTAAAGACACATCCCTATCCCGATAGCCACCAGAGCCCCAATTCACTCATTTGGCAAGTCTGTACAGAATAGATCTCAGGTGCCTCCCTCTACAGTGAGCTCTGTGAGGGCACAAAGTTGGAGACACACAGCCCCCACCATCAAGAATCTTAACACTTAGCACGTGTCCTCAAGTCACCATTGTCTTAGATAGAATATAAAATGTTTATAAAATATATTTTGATCCAGGTAACAGTAGTATTTAGTTAACTTAATCAGAGAATCTTGGTTCCATTAGTTTATTGGAGAATCTTGGTTCTGCTTGAGGTCTTTTGAAAGAGGAATAGAATTTCACTGGAGGTGAGGCATGAGGGAAGGTCTGAGGGCTTAGCACTGGAGTGTGGGACTGTGGAAAGGTTTGAGGTAGGGGCTGCCATGATCAAGATTTTGCTTTGGAAAGATCTAATTCAGCAGCAAGGGTGTGGAGGACACACATATTTGGATGGAAGAGAGCCCAGGGTCCATTGTCAGTAGCTCACATTATGAAAGAGCTGTGTCAGGTAAATGGGAAGGAGCCAGTTCAGCAGACTTTGTGGATAAAGGAGGTGAACAGTAGGTAAAAGAAGGAAAATTACCAAAGATAGCTCCAAGAAATCAAAAAGAGAAGATGAAAGGGGAGTGTTTAGAGGAATGAAATAGAGTCCTGTTTCATGTAATGCTGAGTCTGAAATACTAGGGTGGTCCCAGTACAGACAAGTAACATTGTGTAGAAATAGGGAACTAGAGTACAGCAATTGGAAACTAGAACTAGCAACACTTTGGCCAAGATGCTATACTTTAAGCCATAAATGTGGCAGTAAACGCGAAAGAAGACTTTGTTAAGAGAAGAAAATGAAAGCAGAACCTTGGGAACCATTACACTGAGTGATAAGGAAGAGAACAAAGAACCATCCAAGGAGGAAAAGAGAAGAGGGTCAGAATGATGGGAGAAAGACCAGGACAGCACAGATAGACCATCAGGGAGGGGAAGGGTCACAGGGTCAGGTGTTGCAGAGGAGGGAGAAAACTGGGAAAAGGTTACCTTGGGTTTGGAGGGGTTGTTAACTTCCTGGAGGGCTGTCAAGAAAGCAGAATAAGATGTATCACAAAAAAAAAAAAAAAAATTGAGGCTGGTCATGGTGGCTCATGCCTGTAATCCTAGCACTCTGGGAGGGCAAGGCTGGAAGATTACTTAAGCTCAGGACTTCAAGACCAGCCTGAACAAGAGCAAGACTTCATCTCTACCAAAAATAGAAAAATTAGCTGGGTCTCATGTCACAGGTCTGTAGTCCCAGCTACTCAGGAGGCCAAGGCAGGAGGATCACTTTAGCCCAGGTGTTTGAGGTTGCAGTGAGCTATGATGATGCCTCTTCACTCTACCTGGGGCGACAGAGCAAGACTCTTCCAAAAAGTAAGTCATAAAGAGAGGTTCAAGAGCAAACAGAGGATAAATAGGAAGGCAACAATTACAAAGTACTTTTTAAAGAAGTTTAGTGGTTTAAAAAGAAACAATGAATGGGTAACTCAAAAGTAGGGTAATGAATATTTTTATGATGAAGGAGTCCTAAGCTTATTTATAGACTAAGAAATAAAAACCAGTGTTAAGGGAGACTGCAATTAAATAGGCAAGGTGAGAGGGAATTAGATCTTCCATTTCACAGGACAATTAGAATGGTAAATATATGTAAAAGAAATTTGAAGGCACTGCCTGAGCCTAATGAATCAGTAATTATATTATGTTCATTCTTTCTCTACTTCTTCCCAACATTGCTTCCTCCTCTTTTTAGCTAATAAGAAGTATTTTGTGGCTGGATGCGGTGGTTTATGCCTGTAATCCAAGCACTCTGTGAGGCCAAGGCAGGCGGAGACCAGCCCGAGCAAGAGTGAGAACCTATCTCTTAAAACAAAACCCCCCAAAATAAATAAATAAATAAATAAATAATTAAATAAATAAATAAAAGCTGGGCATTTGGCAGGTGCCTATAGTCCCAGCTACTCGGGAGGCTGAGAAAAGAGGATCACTTGAGCCCAAGACTTTGAGGTTGCTGTGAGCTACAGCATCATGGCACTCTACCAAGAGTGACAAAGTGAGACTCTGTCTCAAAAAAAAAAAAGTGCTTTGTAAGAATTGTTACTTACAAATATTCACTCAGTTCCCTACCCTCAATAATCTCTGAAGGTTAAGTAGAGGACAGTATCATCGTATATTTCGAGCATTTAAATTCTCTAACAATTTTTAAATTAAAGTATCATGAAGCATAACCCTTGTTTAAAAGCTACGTGCTGTGCACTTCTTTGATGATAGACCTAATTCTAGTAGCTTTGTAGTTACTAACAAGAAGCCTGTGTGTTGCTCTCCTGTCCCCATCATTGTCACAAGACATCACATCATCTAGTTTATTATTCAGGGAGGAGGTGTTAGACGTGTTTACCTAGATTATGTTGTTAGTGCTGATGGGTAAAGACATACTAGAGGTCATAGGCACCTGGGCACAAAGTATCTGATATAACTTCTACTTCAGGATGGTGATCTGGGATCAACCGAATCAAATGTTCCTTTGATCTACTACTAAATTACCTATAAAATGAAATGAAAACTTATTTTATCACTACTGTAAATTATATAAACAGCCACATAGAAGAATTTTGAAAATGATTCTCTATAATTTCAAAAGGCAGAATGAATTCATGGTTGATGTCAAAATTGACCTTGAGGAGTTTGTCCTTTCCTCTTCAATTCTAAAATAGAGTTTCCTCCTACGTATGTGTCCTCACTAATTTTAGCTTAATTCCTGTTATCAGTTTTACATCAAGATATTAAACCAAGGAATACAGAAATTTTAAGAAAGCTTGATGTTGCAAATAGTATACTGCGTCAATAATTTTAAGAAGCAATAATTAAATTAACTTGACCATTTTTTTGCTATAATCAGTTTCTTTACTGTCTAATCATTCATTCTCTTTGCCTCATTATCTTAACCAGATATGTGAATATAAGGAGATAACGGAAGAAAGGTGCATATAAATTTGAGCTACAAGTGTAACTCTGTGTCTCATGGAAAAGACACAAGAAAATTCTGAACTTCAATCCTTAGAAGTTAACCTTAGGAAAAACTGTCCTTTCCCCACAGAAATATCGTAGGTGTATGCATGTAAGCCTAGATGTTTTTTAATTTTCAGGAAAGCTATAGAAGTCTAGAGTGTTCTATTTTAATCCTGACCTAAAGCCCTAGAAGGGGGACTGGATCCTGGGACTCCTAAAATGCCCGACATGATCCTGGGTTAACAGGCTGAGAGGTGCTCCAAGCAGGCCTGGTTTTCTTGTACAGGCAGAGGGTACTCCCACCCTGCTACACCCCCGGCCCCATCCCAGAGCAGGGGTTCTTGACGTGGAGGGCTAAGACTACACATATCATGTACTAGTATCATGACTAGACCTCCCTCTTAGAGTCTGTGAACCTCCTAGGAAGATACGTATACACACATTCATTCCCATAAGCATGTTGTTTTGGGACACAGCTTTATAGCTTTCATTAGATTGGGGCCAGAGAACCAGAAGAAAAGAGCTACTTCTCTAGGACATATCCTAACCAGAATCTGTATCCCCGAACTTGACCCCCACGCGTGAACTAAGAAGCAAAGAGGAGAGGTCCCTGAGAGCACCCAACACAGAATAGCTCCTGAGGCCATTTCAGGTCCCTCCATCATGCCTTCTGGGCAAGGTGTGGTAACAGACTCTGCTGAAGCTATTTCTTGAACACATTAATAAAGAATTATGATTTGGACCATGTGTTATTCAGAAAATTTTTTCTCAACCCCTTGGTCTAGTTATTTGCTCTCTTTAATGTGAACTTCAGCCTATAAATGCATTTGACGTGCCTTTAATTAGCCTTCCTATGTTTCTGTTGCCTCATAGGCATAACGAGAATAAAAATGGTATCTATCTCATAGGGTTATTATAAGGATTAGATGGAACACTGTATGTAAGACCCTAAAACAGTACCAGAAAAGTAGCCAGCACTCTGTGAATTTGAGCATTAGGTCCAGTTGTGTTTTAAATTATTAAGTAAATATGAACTAAAACTGATACAGCATAAATGGTGATTGTAACAGGTATCCCATCCTCCCCCCCACCCCCCGCCCCCCAAGAATGACTGAGGCTCAGAAGCCCTAGGTAAGGAGGATGAGAGTGTGCATAGAACAGCTACCCTCTTCACTCTAAGAAAGGCCAGGGCCCCTTGTCTTCTCCCTCTCAGATTTAGGCCTGGGAGACTTGAGATGTTTCTCCATCGTCTTTTTGCCTTGTTTTATTCTCCTGTTTGTCTTTTTTTTTTCTTTTTTCTAAAAATAGAAGAGGATTAATATTTAGTAGGTATACACTCTGTGTCAAATATGTTATCATATGTCTTTTTTTTTTTTTTTTTTTCTGAAACAGAGTCTTACTGTGTCGCCCTGAGTAGAGTACTGTAGCATCATCCTAGCTCACAGCAACCTCAAACTCTTGGGCTCAAGAGTTCCTCTGCTTTGGTCTCCTGAGTTGCTGGGACTACAGGCATCTGCCATGATGTCCAGCTAGTTTTTGTATTTTTAGTAGACACAGGGTCTCACTCTTGCTCAGGCAAGAGCTCACTGAGCTCACTGAGCTCACAAGAGCTCACTTGAGCTCACTGAGCTCAAGCAATCTACCAGCCTCAGCCTCCAGAGTGCTAGGATTACATGCGTGAGCCACCACACTCAGCCATCTTATATCATTTGTACAATCACACCCCATTTTATGGTTAAGGAAACTGAGGCTCAGGGAAGTTTGAAAACCTTTCTAAATGTTTTCTTTTTGGTATAGAGAAGGTTTATAGAGAGTATTATTAATATTACATTATACTATTAACCTATTAAGTTCCTTCTTGTCCTTAAATACATTCTAATCAATAAGAAATTTAAAATTATAGGGAGTAGATTTATGTTCCATCTTGCCTTGAATATGCTGCAGAATCTGTAGCTGCCCCTACATGCACCCTTAGGTCACCTTTCACCTTGGCACCTTTCAGGGCAAACTTTATGAGAGCCCTTTCCAAAGAAATACTTTACAAGAAATGGTTTCTTTCTTTCATTTCTTTTTTTTTTTTTTTTATTAAATCATAGCTGCGTACATTGATATGATCATGGGGCATCATACACTAGCTTCATAGACCATTTGACACATCTTTCATTTCTTTACTTGTAAGAAATGGTTTCTTTCTTACATTTCTTTACTTGTAAGTCTTTTATATTTTTAAAATGGCTTGATGGCTTGAGAGTAGTTTGAAATAATTCAAAATAGAGGTAAACGTAGAAGAATCAATGAGTTTCATTGGAGGATTATTCTTAATCACCCTGTTCACTTACTTTCTTCCATTCTAAAGCAGTTTGCAGTCGTTGGAAAAATTATAATCTTAAGAAATTCAGTAAGACTTGTCAGCTCGTTGTACCTTGTGAGCCCTTGCTGTTCCATGGTGCCCACATATCTTTTAGTAATGCGTGGAGGTAATTCCGGACATTTGCTTCTCTTAATTCCTGAATGGTTTTGCTGCTGAGTATAGAATTCCAGAGACACGTGGGTAGGAACTTGATCTGCACGTCTCCTAGTGATAGTTGCAGATCAGATCAAAAGCCAAACTAGATTGTGCGTAAGTCTGTATAAATCCCAAATCAGAGCTTTAAAATAATAACTTACTGAGTCATGATTTCTGCATCTCATATGCAGTATTCCTTAAATCACATGTTGAAGGCTAATCAGCAGAATCCAAAGACGCAAATTAGATGGTACAATGTTTACAGAGAAAATATATGTGTAGCTTGAAAAGAAACGATTCTCAGGGTTACAATCCCACCCCCACCCCGCCCCCAAAAAACATGGTAGCAATTGCAATCTGAACTGTCAACAATGTAGCCAAGAAGGGAATGAATATAACAAGAGAAAAGAGAGAGATTTAGGACAGAACTTCTTGGTTCAAGGAGTCTGGACATTTCAAGAAGTATGTTTGAGAAAGATTCAGAAGAAATGCTGGGTAAGATGAATTATTCCTGTTCTTCAAATAATATCCTAGGAGTTTAATGATTAGATGTTTGTTTTGGTTAGGTAGAAGAATTCCTGTTTGTCTCATCCTCTGCAGAATCCCTAGCACTTGCGAAGTGCTTAGCGTTTGCTAAGTAACTGCTCTGCAAATGTTGGTTGAATGAATGAATGTGGTGGGGAGAACTGAGCAAAGTTAAGGGTGTAGTGCATTTGTGAGCATTTTGCCTCTTTGTAAAAGTGCAGGTACTGAGTTTTTACCTGATTTTTTTTTTTTTTTTTTTCATTCAGCAGACCTACAAATCAAAGTGTGTCACAGATACCCTCTGGTTTTTATGCCAGGGAAACAGAAAAGCTTGCGGTTGGATGTAGGCTGCTACATATTTTGATTCTAATAGCAATATGGCAGGTCAACTTTGTAGTATAATCTGGTGCCTGTTTTTGATAGATATCATAGAAATAGATACTTATTTTCAAGATGTTCAAACAGATGATTAGGCGAAAGCTCTAAAAAACCTTGAAACAACAAAAAGGAAAGGTTTTCCCACTCCCACCTCCCATTACTGTAACATCCTGCACAGTTTTCTGCAATCCCACACCCTCCTCCTTGTTTCATCCCTTTCATGGGTCTAATCTTTGTCAAGGGAATACAGCATGTGACTGTCAGTCTAGCAAGGAGACAGTTCTTGAGAAATCCACCCCCCACACACACAGTGCTCCCGAGCTTCTCTCAAGGGAATAGCAGGATTCAATCAGCAGCAGGCAGAGCTGGCCCAGGGAAACAAGAGCTCGGCATAGAATCCTAGTGCCCTCCTGCTAGAAGGTCCTTCAAGAGAGTTGCTTCATGCCCACCCTCCCTGAACTGGCTGGACTGTAGAAAGATGTGTAGAAAAACAAATTCCTGGCTGAATGAATAGAGGATTAAATGAATGAGGGATGAGTTCACTCCTCCAGAAGTCTCTGCCATCCCACTTGGATAGAAAGGCTAACTTTGAAGCCACTCTGTTCTCCGTGGCACGATTTTGTATATACTCAGCTTTGGAATATGGTTGCCATCTGCTGCCAGTGCATAGGACTGAGGAAGTATTTGGGGTGGGTAGCAGGAGGCCAGGGGAGAAAAAAAGAGACACACTTAAAACGAGCTAATGATCTCCTTTGTGTTGAAGTCTAGGTTTCAGAACATCAGTCCTGTACTTCAAGAACAAAACACCAGTGTGCCTTAGACCACACCAGGCGCCAGCACATCAGATAAGGCCTGCACTGTGTGGTGTTCAGACACTGAGCCTCATGAAGTTCTAAAAGTGAAATTAAAGAAGCAAACTGAGGAAACTGAAAGGAGAAGAGGCCTAGGGTAACATACCATCAGGAGGGCTCTGTAGAGATGTGTCTCAGAGTTACCATAGTTCATAAATGAATCTATTAATTAAAGAGTTGGAAAATACTATAAATCCAGAGAATTGAATAATCTTTAGAAGAAACAAAATACATCTCCATACACTTAGAGTACATTGTGATCCTTTAATACAATCTCGTGGTGAAATTTTCCTGGCTGTTGTGTACTGTTGGGGATTTAACTGTTGATTAAGAGTTGTAGATTGCTATACTGGAGACACAGGTGGGTGGTCCCTTAAAAACAGAAAAGGCTGTTCAGCAAAGCCAATGGGACACAGAGCATCGCTGGAAGTTGGTGAATAGCTCATAGAACTTCCTGGTTTCCCCAATATTGTGTGTATAAATTGACGGTCATGACACAGAATCCTATGGATAATTTATATACTGAAATACATGCCAGAGAAGAATAATTAAACTGGGGATGTATGCTAATGAAAAAAATTATTCTAGTAAAGTTTACTTTTGAACACTATTAGCTGGTTGGCTAAGTACGACATTTGAAGGCAAGCACTGTTATATATCCAACAGTAGTTCCCTATCTGGAGTTTGAATTGCAAGGTGGCGAGGCAGAAATCTCTTTTGCCATGCCAAGAATCTCATCAGAGACGTATGTAAGTATAAATGTAGAGACAATGACAACCCCAGAGTAAAAAAAAATCACTTAAGAGAGCACAGAGTGATTGCTAAGCAGTGTGTCACTCTCGTGCCGTGGAGCAACAGATCAGTACATCTGTGTTGGCTGTGGAGCAGCTCCGTCCGTGACTCCTGTCTACCAGCAGCAACAAGTCATACGTGACTGTGACTCAGCCACCATTAGAATATTAGTAATGCATGAAATCTCTGTCAGGTACAGTTTCTCTCCCTAGGAACCCTGCGGGCCTCCATATTTTATTTTATTTGTCCCTACAGCATCCCTGTGAAGCATACACATCTTCCTTTTATAGGTGAGATAGAGTGATCCACAAAGGAATAATTTAATTCTTTGTCTTTAAATGTGAAATGATTGATAATCATAGTACGTACTAACCCAGGTCATTGTACCATTTTTCACATTTATTTCAGATTTCCCAGGCAAAGGACATATTTTACCTTTCTCATTATTTTTTAATTAGTTTTCAGAAAAGTTGAGATAAAAACAGAATCTAACAAATATCCCATGGAGATATTTGGTGTTCTCTTTTCTTTCAAGCATAAATTAAGACCTTCTCTGCTCCTCTCTGCTGGCTCTCTCGGCAGATAGTCAAAATCCCATGCCAATGTTCAAATGAATAAGGGCTCATTCTAATAGCTGGATCACAGTCCCCTCTGTTGAGGAAACAGCCTTTTAAATTCATGTCTGCACCCTGAATAAGTTCCTTTTGGTTAGAAACTTTAACAGTTTGACCTGAAGGTTTTTGAACAGTACTAATATATAACCTGATTATAAGTTCAGCAATAAATTTACACCCAGTATGTGAAAGGCCAAGGAGAAAACTAGTGTTTTTTATTCTCTCTGGTGACCTTCACTAAATATTGCATATTTACTTTGTAAATGAGGACACCCAGTGGCCACCAAGAGAAAATATTCTAAACAATCTCTGACACTGTTAACACAAATATAAATACCCATTATCGATGCCGACCGATAGCCATTTCTGTAACATCTTATTACCAAGCAGTTTAGCTTCCCTGAGGCAGGCAAGAGTGATGGAGTTTGGCTTTGATACAACATCACAGACTGATCATCTCTTCTCGCTTTTGGTAACAAAGTATGAGTCAGCTTTGGGTTCCACTGAATCCTCAGCTGACAGGAGGACCCAGTGAGCTCTCTCATGGGGGAAATGAGCTCAGGGAGGTAAGGACAGTATGGCACGTGGCAGAATCATAAACAATGTGCAGAGTCCGTGGGAAAGTCCATGCACACATAAAAAAACCAATTGCCTTAGACATCAAATTCATATTGAAAATACAACTGGGGCTGAGTATGGAAATAAAGGACAAGCAAAAGAGCATTGCATAGAATTTGGGGACTGGAAAGACCCCTTGGGACTGTAACATGTAGACACATCTCAGGGAAAATGTAGACCCTGCAGTTCCCTTATGTCAGCGTGTTTGTGACATGCAATGGAGGCTTGACCAAACCAAGTACTCAGATAGAACCCACTCAGGTGAACAAATGTTCTGGGCAGTGTGAGGGATCCAGTTACATATGTGTTTGCACTTGTAGGCAAGCACAAGGCAAGGCAAGGCAAGGCAAGGCAAGGCGCTAGCATTCGGGAGGCCTAGAATTTTCTTACAGAGAGATAAGACAGGCACAAATCAAAACAAAAAAGAAAGAAAAGCAAAAAGACAAAAATATATTGTTAAGAACTAAATCATATGGTACATATGTTGGAAGCTCAGATTTACTCCTAAACATTCGGGTATAAAAAACAATCGATTACTTTTCTAAAGGAAATTAAACTAAACAACAGGCCCCTGGGTTGGCAGGAAATACAGCCAAGTTTCAGGCCTCCCTTTCCCTCTCTAGAATGATACAAGACTCTTGAAATCTAGGGAGGGATCAGATCCTTAATCCATGGTGGTCTCCATAACTGGGCTTGCTCAGCTACCCTACAGAGATGCCATGGAGTCTGGTCTTTCTGGCCAGGTACTGCCAGCCTTAGTTGGGTTCATAGATGCCCTTTACAGTGGTCCTTGCTACTAACCATTAGCCCAGCTCTCAGATGATCACTATTCCTCTCAGAGCAGAGCCTTTTTATATCTAGTCTCCAGAAGTATGCCAAGCATTTACCCCAACTGGAGTTGTATGCAAGTAGAGACCTTCCCCATTTGAGGGCAAGTTGATTATTTCACCCCCTGTAATCCTACCTTAATCTAACACCAGCCTCTTCCTCTTCGCACCAGACAGGACTCAGATTAATAATTCCTTTTAGAGGACCTAGGTTAGGGAAGAAAACTCTGTTTTAGAGCCTTGTCTTTCCGGCTTCCTGCGCTCTGAAACCACAACTGCTTCAGGAAAGGGAGCCTGTAACTGTATACAGAGTTGCCCTTTCTTACCTACAGCTGCAGGAGGGGAGAGATTACTTTGTTATGAAAGTTTTCTAATTCAGTAGAAACAAACCAGAAATTAATGTCTCAGTTTTTACCTTACCAACCAGTAGGAACTAGGAAAATAGAGAACTCAGGATGGTCTCCAATAATCAGAGGAGGTTTCACAAAGAACGAACTTTTAATACTTTGTATAGCGTTCATAAAAGATTTGTAAGTAGAGAAAGCACAATAATTTCAGAATTGGGGGAAAGTTTAGCAGAAGAAGAGAAGTAAGAATGAATGTAACTGTGCATAGGAAAGCAAAAAGACCAACCTCTTGAATTAGTGCAGATTTTTTTTTTTTTTTTTGAGAAAATCAAATCCAACCAAAACAGTAAAGTGAAATTAGATCATTAGAATCTTAGCTATAGCTGTCGAAGACTCTTGCAGGTCACTATCTTTTTTCAATAATATGTAAATAATATAATAAATATTATATAAAAGAGTATATGAAGAATTTAATAAGATTAAAATTAACAAAATAAAAATTAAATACCTTATTTCTTACTAGAATAATTATGAACTGTGCCTTCTACTTACTTACCAATGTCTCACAACTTTTTGAATTCTGACAACAGATAGAATAGTTTAGAATCTTCTTCATCTCAGCATAAGCCAAAAAGGAACTTACATCTTATCCTTTTTTAAGGGCTTCCTATGCTGACTCCATTACAGATCACCCGAGGTAGGCAGATTAGTGTCAGCTACTCTCTTAAACTGGCCCACACAAATCACCTCTGTGTTTCCATTTTAACCAGTCACCCAGCAAAACAGACTTACCGTATGTACTCGAGTATCAGCCGAGTTTTTTCCGGCACAAAATTTGTGCCGAGTTTGGGTTTTTCGGCCCAAATTTTGTGCCGGAAAAACCTCGGCTTATACTTGAGTATATACGGTACCTTTTTCCTTGGCTTTTCCTTGTTGCTTCAGGATAGAAGGCCTTCATTCCTTAGTAAAACAATCTAGCTTGGCGCAAGTCTACACTTTTCGTAGAGAAATCTTGCAGCACCTCCTGCCAACAAATAGAGCTACTCTTGAAAACCAGTTGTCACATTGGAAGCAAGTTATTTTTTTCATGAAGACCCAGGCAAAGAGAACATATGAATCTGAAGATCTCCTTCCAAAATAGTTTCCAAATAGCAGAACAACAGAGAACCAACGGAAGTTCTATGAATTAGGGATTCTGTGATAATTTTAGTCAGAAAGTTTTTAAAAATGACACTGTAGGGTTTTGTTTTCTAACACTTCTCTTGAAGTCCACGTAAAAGTTTTCCCAAAGTCAGAAACTTAATTTCTTACCTAACTATAACTCATCACCAGTTGATGGTATTTTCCAAAGGAATGCCATTCCTGGGAGTTATACTGGATCTTAGAACTCACTGAAGATTGAAAAAAAAGGTTCTGTAAAATAAGTATAAGAAATGTAGAGACCAAAAAAAAAATAAGTTTATTAAGTAAGAAGATGCTGGTTTTTATATAATCACTTTTTAAATTTGTAATTCCTTCTCAAGAAAAATAAGGGACCTAACTTATTAACTGTACATTTGAATATATAGGTCTATCCACAGCCAAGTTCAAACTGCACAACTCCATGAATTGAAATAGGTCCTTTTGTTCGTTTTTTGTATCCCACCCACAGATATAGCATCTCCGTATTTTTGTTCCCCAGATTTAGTGAACAAAGGAAAAGGTTACAATAGGGCGGGCAGCAGCTAAATTTGTGAGGAAAGCGCCTTAGAGGGGAAAAAAATGAAACTCCTAGAAGGTACCTCAAAAGATTTACAATGTAAGAGGATTTAAAGGCATCAACCTCAGATTTCATTGACTTTTCTGCTCAGTCCCAGCAGGCCTTCTCTCCAGAAGCCATTTCATTTCAACTTGGAATAAGGGTGTAAGTGTCTTTCAGAATGTCTTCCAGAATTATCTATCCAGTGACTTTGTTCACAGAATTAAAATTTAGCTTTCACAGGATGCACTGTAAGAGCGTAAATTTCAATATTTTATTTCACTGCAATCCAATGCTCAAGGTATAGAAATTCAGAAAGTATATATGGTAATAATGCTCAAAACTGAACTTTTAACTTGTGATTAGAACTGGTTCATAAGGGTGATGTTCAATTCCCTGATGATTAGTTGTTTGATTACACCATCACTCCTAACTGAAGGCAGTTGAGTTACAATAACCTTCAATTATATGTAGGAAATATATTTGTATGTAGCTATATAAAAGAAATTAGAGGAGAAAAAAATAAGAAATTGTTAATAGAATGAAGCTAGTAAAAATTTTTCATAGAAAAGCATGCTATGAGATCCTATCTAGTTGTTAAAATGTAGCCTAAATTTTAATCCTGAGCTTCCCAGTAAACAAAATTAGGAGAGAGACATGATCATTTATAATATTCACAGGGACCAAAAAGATAAAAGTAGGTTGCAACTTTTTCTGAGCACGGAGGTCTGGGAAAAGTTGATTGATTAATGTATGTTTCAGATATTGTAGGTCCTAAAGGATGAATTATTTACATTGTTTTAGATTTTAGATCATCTATATCCTTAGGAGTCCTAGGATATAGGATATTTTATAGGAATATTCTCAGCAAAAGTTTCATTAGTGAAGGTCCTAAAGGATGAATTATTTCCATTTTTTTAGATTTCAGATCATCTATATCCTTAGGAGTCCTAAGAATATAGGATATTTTATACAAATAGTCTCAGTAAATGTTTCATTAGCGAAGGTAAAAATTCAAGTGACCCCCAAGAACAACTTTGTCCATAAGTTGATTATATTTATAATTTTAGACATATGGTCGAGCATGCCCTCATCCTTTCTTAGGGATAATAGCGGACATAACTTAAAATCAAGCAAGCCAAAAGAAAAACCTGGGCTGACTGAGGGAAGCTGAGAGCCTCTAAAGCCACGTAAAAAGGATTTCCAGAATTACTTTCTCCCTTGGACCTGAAAATCCCACTACTAATGATTTACTCACCCTTCAGGTAAAGTATAAAGTTCTTACTTTTGGGTGGAGTAAAGAGCAGAAAAGGAAAGTCCAAGGTGGAGGATAAGTCAAGATTCAGGGATGGGCCCTGATAATCATGGGGCAGCTGTTTTCCTAATTCACAGTTTTGCCCCTTTTTCCCCATACTCAAAGCTGAGTAAAACTTAGTGGCAAAGTAGAAAGAAAAGGAGGGATGAAGAAAAAAAAAGAGAGAAAGGCAGTCTACCTACCCATCAGAAGTGCTACAGAGCTTTTCAGTGAACTCTATTTTGTTGGCTGGATTAGAAGTGTGTATTGAGTTTGTATTTAGTTTTCATTCAAATTATATTGAAGTATCCATTTTTTTTTATTAAATTTTAGCTGCATACATTAATGCAATCATGGGGCACCATACACTGGTTTTATATACAATTTGACATATTTTCATAGCCTTCCTGCCATTTTCTTAGTTATTGTATTAAGACATTTAGTAAATTGTCTTCTACGTTTAGTAAACTTCATGTGTACCCTTGTAAGATGCACTGTAGGTGTGGTCTCACCAATTACCCTCTCTCCACCCAGCCTCCCTCCTCCCCTCCCTCTCCTCCTTCCCCATATTCTGAGGTTATAACTGGGTTATAGATTTCATATGAAAGCTATAAATTAGTTTCATAGTAGGGCTGAGTACATTGGATACTTTTTCTTCCATTCCTGAGATACTTTACTAAGAAGAATATGTTCCAGCTCCATCCATGTAAACATGAAAGAGGTAAAGTCTCCAGTGTCTATTTTCTTTAAATGGTAAAAAAAGGTT
The DNA here is from genome assembly GCA_963574355.1 of Loris lydekkerianus. Classification (NCBI taxonomy): domain Eukaryota; kingdom Metazoa; phylum Chordata; class Mammalia; order Primates; family Lorisidae; genus Loris; species Loris lydekkerianus. The sequence continues at coordinate 43,594 of CAUYPK010017365.1, forward strand.
AAAAGATGTTTCTTAATTCTACTATGAAT
>CAUYPK010017368.1:0-13084 GCA_963574355.1 Loris lydekkerianus
TGGGAAAATACCAGGAAGGCTATGTTGAATATTGGGATGAAAATGTGTCAAATGGTTTATGAAGCTAGTATATGATGCCCCATGATCATATCAATGTACACAGCTATGATTTAATAAAAAAAAAAAAAAAAAAAAAAAAGAAAACAAATTTGGTAGAATCAAATCCTAATAAAAATGTAATGTATTCATCTTTACAGTTAAAAGACATGAATGTTTAGATAGAAAGCAGAAAATTGATAGAAAATCAAAATCCAAAGATGTGTGTTTACGAAAGACATGTGTAATAATACTGAAGTATTCAAAGTAATAGGCTATAAAATTATATCCCAGACAAAACTACCCCAAAGAAAGCTAGGATAGGTGTTAATTTCAGACAACTTAGATTTTAAGATAACAAGCAATGTTAGTAATAAAGAGACTCATTGCTGAATGACTATGTAAATACAATGATTTTAAAATTGATAGATAATATAGATTAAATATTTAAATGAGATAGATTTGAAATACTGTACATAAAAAAATCTGATAAAACTACAGGGAGGAATTAAAAAATCCATAATCATACTGTGAGATTTTAACATTTTTCTTTTACTTATTGATGTTATGCAAGCAAAACTGGAGAAATAGTATATTCAAATAATATAATTAAAACTTGATTTAATGATACTCTGCATACAACAATTAGAGAACATACATTCTCTTCTAACATGCATTGGCAACTTTAAAAAGAGGCCAGGTACTATGCTACAAAACAAATCTCAGTTAAGTTCAATGATTAAACAAACCACATTCCCAAACACAATGTCATCAATTAGAAATGAATAACAAAGTCAGATAATTTTATACCTCACAATTCAGAAATCTAAAAATACATTTCAAAACAATTCATCAAACAAACATCCAAATGGAAATTAAGATATAGTTAAAATTTAATGATTTCCAAAATACTACCATATCAAATATTTGGAATACACAAAAAAGTACAAAGTAGGGCAGAACCTGTGGCTCAAAGGGGTAGGGCGCTGGCCCCGTATACTGGAGGTGGTGGGTTCAAGCCTAGCCCCAGCCAAAAACTGCAAAAAGAAAAAAAAAAAGTACAAAGTGAGAAATTTGATCTCCAAATGTTAATATGATAAAACAAAGCTGTAGCTATATACCTTTAAGCTAAATACTCACCTTAAGAAAAAAAATAAGAGAATAAAACTTCCAAAAAGAAAAAGAAAGTGGTTATTACAGATACAAGCAAAAGTTAATTTAATTGAAGTCCAAAATAAAATACAAATGTTTAACAAAATCAAAAAAATGTAAATTTTGTAAAACCAACAAATCTCATACTATACTGATGATGAAAAAAAGACACTAAAAATATTAGAAACAAAAACTACAATAGTAGAGATTTTTAAAAATAGACAAAATCTTAAAAAAGACTTAACTTGCAAAAATGATTAAAATAGAAAGCTAAATTTTCTATTAATAAAAAAAAAAAAAATTAGATTGGGGCAAGAAGGCCTCCAACAGAAGGTCCTGTCCAGAGAGAAGGATAACGTCCAGAAAGTACCCAATTGAGCTGAACACAGGAAGCCCAGCCGAGAGAGAAGAGAGATAACTGCAGGTCACCCCTGCTGAGGCAAGTTGCGATTCCAAGACAACAATCTTCAGCTAAGACTTCACCAGAGTCACTGATCCATCAGGATTGGACAAGAACCAGTTGAATACAAGACTGAGCCACCTAACCCCACCACACCAAGCAGGTTTCCCCAGCCTCAGACTGTAATACTGTACAGGTCTTTTGCAAAGCTAAGTAGGAAAAATCTGCAGTCATCAGTCCCAGATCCTTAACAAAGGGCTGATTAACCACAACCCCAGGAAACCTCAATCCAATCTCACCTTATCAGACCACCTAGCCAACAGTGAAAAACAATCATGAGGCAGAATCAGCGGAAAAACTCTGGCAACAAGAACAATCAGAGTAGATCAACTTCCCCAAGAAACAATAAAGCAGATATAGCACAAGATCCTATTCACAAACAAATGTCTGAGATGTCATAAATCAAGTTCAGAATTTGGATAGCAAATAGGATCAACAAAATTGAGGAAATGATGAAATTAGAATTTAAAGCAGAATTTCAAAAGATGTCTCAAGAATTTAATGAATTTAAAAACAAAATGACCAAAGACTTTGACACATTAAAGCAAGAATTTGCAGCCCTCAAAGATCAAAAAAATACAGTAGAATCCCTCAGTAACAGAATGGAGCAGGCAGAAGAAAGGATCTCCGATATTGAAGACAAAGCTTTTGAATGCTCCCAAACACTCAAAGAGAAAATAAAGTGGAGAACAAAAATGAATCATTCTCTCAGAGAGCTCTGGGATAATTTGAAGAGGTCTAATATTCGACTTATACAAATACCTGAAAGTGATGAGGTTGCTGCAAAGGGTACAGATGCTATGCTTCATGAAATTAAAAAGAATTTTCCAGACAGGCCCAGAGATTCTGAAATTCAGATAGCAGACAGTTTCAGAACACCGGCATGACTCAACCCAGATAAAAATTCTCAGAGACATATTATAATTAATTTCACTATATTTAATATGAAGGAGAAACTTTTTGAAAGCTGTAAGACATAAGAAAACCATTACCTACAAGGGGAAGAGCATTAGAATGACTGCAGATCTCTCCACTAAAACCTTTCAAGCTAGAAGAGGGTGGTCATCAACTTTTAATCTCCTTAAACAAAATAACTTTCAACCCAAGATCCTGTATCCAGCTAAACTGAGTTTCATTTATGATGGAGAAATTAAATACTTTAATGACATTCACATGTTGAAGAAATTTGCCATAACTAAACCAGCTCTTCAGGAAATTCTCAGACCTATCCTCCATAATGAACAACACAATCCTCCACCACCAAAGTAAAATCACTCAAACTTTTGATCAAATCCTAACTTCCATAGTGGCAAAAGGATTAAAAATGTCCACTGGACTTTTGAAAAACTCAATACCCAAAACTCTGTCAGGTGTATCATCACTTTCAATTAATGTGAATGGCTTAAATTGCCCTCTAAAGAGACACAGGGTGGTTGACTGGATACAAAATCTCAGGCCAGACATCTGTTGCATTCAAGAATCTCACCTTACCTTAAAAGATAAATATAGACTCAGGGTAAAGGGATGGTCATCTATAATTCAGGCAAATGGAAATAAGAAAAAATCAGGTATTGCAATTTAATTTGCAGATACAATAGGCTTTAAACCAATCAAAGTAAGAAAAGACAATGGTGGTCACTTCTGATTTGTTAAGGGCAACACTCAACATGATGAGATTTCAATTATCAACATCTATGCACCCAACCAGAATGTGCCTAACAGAAACTCTAACTGACATGAGCAATTTGATTTCCCCCAGCACCATAATTCTTGGAGACTTTCCCTCCAAAACTCCTCTGGCAGTGTTGGATAGATCCTCAAAAAAGAAGCTAAGCAATTATCAACATCTATGCACCCAACCAGAATGTACCTAACAGAAACTCTAACTGACATGAGCAATTTGATTTCCCCAAGCACCATAATTCTTGGAGACTTTCCCTCCCAACACTCCTCTGGCAGTGTTGGATAGATCCTCAAAAAAGAAGCTAAGCAAAGAAATTTTAGAATTAAACTTAATCATTCAACACTTGCATCTAATAGACATATATAAAACATTTCATCCTAACAAAACCAAATACACATTCTTCTCATCAGCCCATGATCGTCCTCCAAAATTGATCACATCTTAGGTCACAAGTCTAACCTCAGCAAATTTAAAAGAATATAAATCATTCCTTGTATTTTCTTGGACCACCATGGAATAAAAGTTGAACTCAGTAACAACAGGAATTTCCACATGCAAACAAAAACATGGCTAAATAACCTCATGCTGAATGATAGCTGGGTCATAGACAAGATTAAGAAGGAAATTACCAAATTTTTGGAACAAAACAATAATGAAGAAACAAACTATCAAACCTCTGGGATACAGCAAAGGCAGTCCTAAGAGGAAAATTTATAGTGTTGCAAGCCTTCCTCAAAAGAACGGAAAAAGAGGAAGTCAATAACTTAATGGGTCACCTCAAGCAACTGGAAAAGGAAGAACTTTCCAACCCTAAACCCAGCAAAAGAAAATAAATAACTAAAATTAGAGCAGAACTTAATGAAGTTGAAAACAAAAGAGTCATACAACAGATCAACCAATCAAAGAGTTGGGTTTTTTTGAAAAGGTCAATAAAATAGATAAATCGTTAGCTGACCTAACCAGAAGTAGAAGAGTAAAATCCCACATTTCATCAATCAGAAATGATAAAGGCCAAATAACAACAGACTCCTCAGAAATTCAGCAAATCCTTGATGAATACTACATAAAACACTACTCTCAGAAGTATGAAAATCTGAAGAAAATAGATCAATACTTGGAAACATGTCACCCTCCCAGACCTAGCCAGAAAGAAGTGGAAATGTTGAACAAGCCTATAACAAGCTCTGAAATAGCATCAACTATAAAAAAAATCTCACCAAAAAGAAAACCCCAGGACCAGATGGTATCACATCAGAATTCTACCAAACCTTTAAAGAGGAACTAGTACCTATATTACTTAATCTTTTCCAAAACAGAAAAAGAAGGAATACTTCCCAACTCATTCTATGAAGCAAATATCACCCTGATATCCAAACCAGGAAAAGACCCAACAAGAAAAGAAAAGTATAGACCAATATCTCTAATAAATATTGATGCAAAAATATTCAATAAGATCCTAGCAAACAGAATCCAACAACACATCAAAAAAATTATACACCACAACCAGGTGGGTTTCATCCTAGGGTCCAAGGATGGTGCAATATATGTAAATCCATAAATATAATACATCACATAAACAAATTAAAAAACAAAGACCATATGATTCTCTCAATTGATGCAGAAAAAGCTTTTGACAATATCCAGCATCCTTTCTTGATCAGACTGCTTAAAAAAATAGGTATAGAAGGGACATTTCTTAAACTGATAGAGGCCATCTACAGCAAACCCACAGCTAATATCATAGTGAATGGAGTAAAATTGAAATCATTTCCACTCAGATCAGGAACCAGGCAAGGATGCCCACTGCCTCCACTGCTTTTTCACATTGTAATGGAAGTCTTAGCCACCGCAATCAGGCAAGAGAAGGCAATCAAGGGGATCTAAATAGGACCAGAGGAGATCAAATTGTCATTCTTCGCAGATGATACGATTATATATCTGGAGAACCCCAGGGAATCAACTACAAAACTCCTAGAAGTGATCAAGGAATATAGTAACGTCTCAGGATACAAAAATAAAGACTCATAAATCTGTAGCCTTTATGTACACCAACAATAGTCAAGGAGAAAAAACAATCAAAGATTCTATTCCCTTTACAATAATGCCAAAGAAGATGAAATATCTGGGAATGTATCTAACTAAGGACATGAAAGATCTCTATAAAGAGAACTATGAAACTCTGAGAAAAGAAATAGCTGAAGATGTTAACAAATGGAAAAATATACCATGCTCATGGTTAGAAAGAATCAACATCGTTAAAATGTCTATACTACCTGAAGCAATTTATAGATTTAACGCTATCCCTATTAAAGCACCTCTCTCACATTTTAAAGACCTGGAAAAATTAGTACTTCACTTTATATGGAAACAGAAAAAATCTTGAATAGCCAGGACATTATTCAGAAATAAAAACAAATCAAGAGGAATCCTGCTTCCAGACTTCAGACTATATTATAAATTGCTAGTGATCAAAACAGCATGGTACTGGCACAAAAACAGAGAGGTAGATGTATGGAACAGAACTGAAGACCAAGAGGTGAACCCAGACACTTATCGTCATTTGATTTTTGATAAGCCTATTAAAAATATAAATTGGGAGAAAGATTCCCTATTCAATAAATGGTGATGGATAAATTAGCTGGCAACTTATAGAAGACTGAAACTGGACCCACACCTCTCTCCTCTAACAAAAATTGACTCTCACTGGTTAAAGAACTTAAACTTAAGACATGAAACTATAAATATTCTTAGAATGCAGGGGAAACACTTGAGAAAATTGGCCTGGGAGAATACTTCATGAGGAAGACACCCAGGGCAATTGAAGCAACATCAAAAATACATTACTGGGATCTGATTAAACTAAAAAGCTTCTGCGCTGCCAAGAACACACAAAGTAAAGCAAATAACCCTCAGAATGGGAGAGGATTTTTGCAAGTTATGCTACCAACAAAGGTCTAATAACCAGAATCCACAGAGAACTCAAACTTATTACTAAGCAAAAAACAAGTGATCCCATTTCATTGTGGGCAAGAGACATGAACAGAAGCTTCTTTGAAGAAGACAGGTGCATGGCCTACAGACACATGAAGAAATGCTCATCATCTTTAATCATCAGAAAAATGCAAACCAAAACTATTCTGAGATACCATCTAACTCTAGTAAGAGTAGCCCACATCACAAAATCCAAAACAACAGATGTTGGTGTGGACGTGGAGAAAAGGGAACACTTCTGCACTGCTGGTGGGAATGCAAGCTAGTACGTTCCTTCTGGAAGGAAGTTTGGAGAACACTCAGGGATCTAAATATAGACCTGCCATTTGATCCTGCAATTCCTCTACTAGGTGTATACCCAAAGGACCAAAAATCATTTGGCAATAAAGATATTTGCACCATTGTTCATTGCAGCTCTATTCATAATTGCCAAGTCATGGAAGAAGCCCAAGTGCCCATCAACCCATGAATGGATTAATAAATTGTGGAATATGTATACCACAGAATACTATGCAGCAGTAAAAAAATGGATACTTTACCTCCTTTATGTTTACATGGATAGAGCTGGAAAATATTCTTCTTAGCAAAGTATCTCAGGAATGAAAAAAAAAGTATCCAATGTACTCAGTACTACTGTGAAACCAATTTATAATCACTCACACTTTCATATGAAAAATGAAAGTCAACTTTAGGCTATGATGAAGGAGGAAAGGGGAGGGGGAGAGATGGGGAGACGTATTAAGGGATAGTAGGGGGACCACAACTATGGAGCACATTGCAAGTACAAGTTGGTTCTATCAGGTGTAGAACACAAATGTCCTAATGCTATAATTGAGTAAATGAGATGAAAGCTATGCTAATTAGTATGATGTAAGCACTCCAACTTGTACAAATAATCAACACACTGAAATGGGTAAAAAAATAAATAAATTCAAGAAGGGGGAGGGGGATTGGTGTGCTCTCACCTGTCAGGAACATTGTAAGGGTTTTTAGCACACCTTCTGGGTGAGGGGCACAACTACGTCTTGGAGTTCACCTAACAAAGAGGAACAATGTAACCTAATCATTAATCATACGTACCCTCATATTAATCCAAAGTTTTTAAAAAATCTTTTTTTCTGATATATATTTTAAAAAATCAAAAACATTGAATATCTTGGAATAAATCTAACTAAGGATTTATAATCTATTTGCATAAAAGAATAAAACAGTTTTATTAATAAAAAATTAGTAAATGAAATAAATACTATAAACTGAAAGATTATTTACATTGATAGTTTAAAATCTCATTTAAAAAATCTACCTCATTAAACTTCATCAAAAAATGTATATGGAAATGCAAAATATACATGGAAATGTATTCCACATGAAGACTTATTGTAAAGGTACAGTAATTAAGGAGCTGTATTCTTGGCACAAGAACATATCAAAAACTTGATGTTTCTACCTTAAGGAAACAATTTTTTAAAAGTTAAAAACAATAAAAGTAGAATGAGGAATAAGAATGCAATAAGATATTAATGAAATAAAATATGTGTGATGAATTAGGGGGAAAAACCAATAATACTAAAACATAGTTCTTCTTTAAGATAAAAAATGATTCTAGGCAAAGTATTTAATAAAAATAATGCAGAAGAGACAAACAATATAAGGAAGGAAATAGGGAATATTCAGAGGACATAGACAAATTCCTTAAAATGGACAAACTGCCCAAACCAATCGAAACAGACAGATAGTGGGAATAGTAGCCCAGTATCTATAAAAGAAATGGAATGCATAACTTTTCACAAAGAAAATCCTCAAATGTTCATTCATTTTGTTAACTCTACTAATCATTCAGAAAAAAATTTATACCCATCATATACAACCTGTTTCATAAGTGAGAATTGTCCTTTTACTTATAAATACCACCTATCTGAAAACTAAACAAATATCTTGTAGGAAAAGAAACAACATACATACATGCTTGCATATACCCAAAGCTTCTCAACAAAGTATTAACAAAACAAATCCAGTAATATGAAACAAAATATCAACATTGACGGTAGCTAACAACAAAAAGTTGATTCCAATTCTCACGGATGACACGGATGACTTTGAAGGGTTCAAGACTTTAGTGGAGGAAATAACTGCAGATGTGGTAGAAATAGCAAGAAATTTAGAACTAGAAGTGGAATCTGAAGACGTGACTGAATTCCTGCAAACTCAGGATAAAACCTGAAGATATGAGGCATTGCTTCTTAAGGATTAAAGAAATTGCTTTCTCACAATGAAATCTATTTAGGTGAAGAGGTCATGAACATTGTTGAAATGACAACAAACAATTTAGAATAAACCATAAACTTAATTGATAAAGCAGCAGCAGAGCTTGATTGGACTGACTCCAATTTTGAAAAATGTTCTACTGGGGTAAAATTCTATCAAACAGCATCATATGCTACAGAGAAATCTTTCAGGAAAAAAAGAGTCATTCAAGGTGGCAAACTCAATTGTTCTCTTATTATAAGAAAGTGCCACAGCTCCCCACACCTTCAGCAACCAACCCCCATCTGTTAGCACCCAACAGCATCAAAGAAAAACTCTCCATTAGCAAAAAGACTATGACTTGCTGAAGGCTCCAATTATCATTAGCATTTTTTAGCAATAAAGTATTTTTAATTAAGATATGTACATTTTTTACACAACATGCTATTGCATACTTAACAGACTTACAGTATACTAAACCATAACTTTTATGTGCACCAGGAAATAAAACTTTTATTACATGCTTTATTGGGGTGGTCTGGAACTAAATCTGTTAATACCTCCAAAGTATCCCTATCTATACATGATTAACATGTATGAAACTTAAATAACTGCAAAAATCAAAATAGTATGGTATTGGTGTAAGCACAGAAATATATACCAAGGAAACAGAATAGAGAGTCTAGAAAGATGCCAAACTCACATTTGTATGGCCAGTTGATTGTCATCAAAGGCACAGTATAATTAAATAATAAAGATAGTCTTTGGAAAAAAAAAAAAAAAAAAAAAAGAAGATAGTCTTTGGAACAAATGACATTAAAAAAAAACAGATATATGTATTAGAAAAACTAAATGGTCCCCAACTTGTACACAAATATTAACTTGAAATGGATAGGACATGTCAAATACTGTAGCCAAAACTATACAATATCTAGAACAAAATACAAGAGAAAAAATTTGCAGACTGTTTCTTTTTTTTTTTTTTTTTTTGGAGACTGAAACAAAATGCATACTTTATTCTAGTGAAAACTATTTCTTAAACAAGAAAAAAGATGCACTAAAATAGAATAAATTAAAACCTTTAGCCCTTATTTTTTTGTTTTTTTTTTTGTTTTTTGGAAGTAGAAGCTGACTGTTGCCCAGGCTAGTGTGAGCCTAATTCACAGCAACTTCAGACTCTTGGGTTAAAGAGATATTCCAATATTCCTGTCTCAGCTGCTTGACTAGCTAACACTATAGACACCCATTAAGATGCCAAGCTAATTTTTCTATTTTAATAAAGACACAGTCTCACTGTGTTGAAAAAGCTGGTCTCAAACTCCTGAGTTCAAGTGATCCTCCAGCCTCAGGCTCTTAGAGTGTTAGGGTTACAGGCATGAGCCACAGCACCCAGCCTAACTTATGCTTTTTAACAGTCATAAATAAGAAAATGTAAAACCAAGCCCCATATTGTGAGTAAACGTAGATATTTTCAAAATACATATCTGATAAAAGGTTTGTGTCCAAAATTTAAAAATTATTATAACTCAATAGCAATAGTGCCTGCAATACATAAAAAAGGCTATAATATTATAAAAAAAGATACCTGACCAAAAATAGAGAGATAAAACTAAGCACATGAACAGATGTTCAACATAATTATCAGAGAATTGCAAACTGAAATCACCAAGGGATACCACTACATCCACTAGAATGGCAAAAATTTTATAAACTGGTAACAAAGTGGTGGCAAGAATGCAAAGTAATTGAACCTCTCACACATTATTATTATGAATGCAAAATGCTACAGTGACTTAGAGAAATAGTTCAGCAATTTCTTAAAACATTAAATGTAAGTTTCCTGTACATCACGATCAGATACTTTATCATCCATCATTTTCAAAACCTAGAAACAATTAAATTTCTATCAATGAGTGAATTAATAGTGATATATTAATGCAATGAATAGTATTCAACAATTAAAAAGGACGAATTATCTGTAAACAACAGAGATGAATCTTAAAACCATGATGAGGAGGCATACATAAAAGTTGACATATTGTATGACCCTCTTCTACAAAAAGCTTAAAAAAATGGCTATAATAATAGGAAGCAGATTAGTAGTTGCCAGGAGAAAAGTGTCACGTGGCATGAAAAACCTTTTGAGTAATGGAAATGTATGTATCACTATTGTGGTAGTAGTAACACAACTACATACAACTGGAATAGCTGGAGGTGGGGGAGAATCTTGTAAAAGCCGGAACTTCAATCTCTAAAATTGACACAAGGCAAAAACTCCTAAGCATCCCTACAAATTAATCCAGTCCTCTGCTGTTAAGGAATGAGTTTAATAATGAATAAACTCTAACATCTTGCCCAACCAACTAGGAGGGAAAGTGCAGGTTGTCGCCTTCAATTAGGAGCTCATTGTGGCTACAACACATTAGATACTGGAATTCTTATCACTTCGCTGGCATCATCCATACAATGTCATGACTGAGAGTTTTCCTGTAAAAAGCCATCATTAGAAACAGACAAAACAAATGCTATGAAGGCTCAGTTTACAGCTAACTGAACAAGATTTGTCAGAACCAAGAACTCTATTTAAAAACGGGGGAAAGTCTTCCATTCAGTGACTAATAGGGAAAGATAATTCTTTAAAATAAGTCTTCACAAATTCACACATCCACAAAGGAGTCAGCATGCTTCCTGCCAATAACACAGTTGTGTGCATGCCCGACATGTCCTTTTGTTCTCTGTTTTCTCTTTTGAAAAGCCTTGACCATTTCCATAGAGCACAGCAAGACAATCTTAATTTTCCTCATGGGCAGGCTAATGAGAATTCTCTCTATAACATAATCAGTATGCGTGCCCCCAAAAGTTTTATATTAAAATATATAGAAATGAAACAAGCTTTTACTTTTTACTCTCTTATATGAGACACATATGGTGTAGAATGACACAAGTAAGTTATATCCGATTTCAACAGGGCTCTAATGGACTAATATTTTTAAAGGTTTGTGTCTGACATTTAAACACGGAGCTTTGACTTCACATTAAAGATAAGCCTAACCCCTTAACGGGGGGAAAGTACCTAGAAGAACTTTTGAGAGACAAGTTTAGAATGCAATGAATCTATTACAAGCAGACACCAGAGGAATAGGAAAAACAGTAATAATGCAATTTTTATAACTAAATGGTTGTTTAAAAACCTCTAATTTGTGCCTAGGCACAATTTCATATATACATGTTAAAATAAATAGTAAAAGTATTTTGTACTTTTTATGATAAATGTAAAATATAAATGAATGCAATTTCTCTTTAACAGACCTTTTCTTTATCTGAGCAACTTGTTTCATATTGAGCTAGTGGGCATCTGTGCTGAAAATTTTTATCAGAACAATCTGTTACTTACTGTAAATCTGACCCACACCCATCAGAGGAAGTTATTAAGATTTTATTAGGGAGGAAAAAGTCTTCATTTTGATATATTACAACAGCCAAAGCTATGGAATTTACACAGTAAATTCATTTCAGGGAAGAAAGTTGATTACAACTACTTACAGATTAAATTTGAAAAATAGTCTCATTTATTAAAAATGAAAAGGGTAAATTAAGCAACCGTAAACTACAAAACAAAATATTTAAACTGACCCAAATATACCACAAGACTATGGGGAAAGGACCAAGGAATGGGAAGGGAGGGGGGTGGTTTTGGTGGAGGGAGGGTAATGGGTTGGGCCACATCTATGGTGCATGTTTTTATCTATAATAAAAAATAAAATAAAGAAAATGTAAAAAAAAAAAAAAAAAAATTTAAACTGGATTTCTTTAAATGAAAAATATTTAAAAATATTATATAAATACAGAAGACAAACATCAGTAAGAATAACTAAACATTTGCATGAAAATGAATCTATAGTTTTAGAACACACTAGACAAACTAAAATAATTACATTTAAGTAAAAATTTTTTTTTAATTTCAACAGTGAGTATGTCTCAAATTCAGACCTTAATTCTGAAATTCAGGTTAAATTCTGAAAAGCTATCAACCTCTTCCCCATATGTGCCATGGTTTATGTCTATAATTCTAGCACTTGGGGAGGCCAAGGTTGGAGGATCACTTGAGCTCAGGAGCTCAAGACCAGCCTGAGCAAGAGTGAGTCCCCATCGCTACCAAAATAGAAAAAATCAGCCAGGTATAGTAGTGCATGCCTATAGTCCAGGGGTGGCGAACACGCGGCTCTCGAGCCGCATGCGGCTCCCGGCCAAAATGAATGCGGCTCTTTGCCTCTTATCATCATTTTGTATACTGTGGCTCTTTGCCAAGTTTGGATTTTGTTATGCTGCTTCTGAGGAGGGACCTCTGAGGAGAGATCTCTGAGCGTGTAGTCCCGCCCCAGGCTGCGTCATCCCGACTCCGAGTGGCTACAACTGAATACAAACCTGATTTGCAGAAGATTACTGAAAACAAAAGATGCCAGAAATCCCACTGAGATTATCATCCCATCACTCCAACAAGGTAACAAAAAACACCT
>CAUYPK010017372.1:0-32805 GCA_963574355.1 Loris lydekkerianus
CCTTGCTGGCTCCCTGTATCCTCAAAGGGATGATCATAGGCAGATCCCACTGGCCAGAGATGTCTGGAGTCTTGTCTCCCCAGATTCGCCAAGCCCAGTTACAGGGAAGCTGTTACTCAGCCGCCATCTTTAATCCACTCCTGGCTATTTTTAGAGACAAAGTCTCGCTTTGGCTCAGGCTGGTCTTAAACCCATGAGCTCAGGCAATCCACCCTCTTTGGTCTCCCAAATGCTGGGAATACAGCACTGTATCCCACTGAGATTGGCCCCTTAGCCCTACTTTTCTCTGATCTCTCCTTCCCTTACATCTGAAATTTCAAATTTTTTAAACGATTGACACCTTAACTTAGGCAAAGTATTTTTTATGACTTATTTGCTAGCAGCTGGTTCTTTTATCCTGTGACTTCTGAGTTCATTTTCCTTCCTGTTGGGATATAACCTTTAATTATTTCAGAAAGGTGGTAAGGTTTCTGATCTCACATAAGTCTGACAATGTTTTTATTTACTGAAGTGCTTCCCAAATATCTCCATGTGGTGGCAAGCAGTGAAAGTAATACTTGAATGGCACCCAGAAGTATACACAGGGCTTTTTGCAGCCAGAGGTGATTAAGCAGGCCTCAAACATTCTATCCCGCATTTGGCCTTCCCAAGGCCTATGAGGAACAAACTCTCTCAGCAGCCACATCTCAGGCAAGACCCTCAGTGTTAAGAGACCCTGACTTGGTCTCCTCCTGGCCCAACAATGTGAAAATAATAAAGAATTCTAGGTTCAAAGCTATTTTCCTTCAGTACTTTGAGAAGACGGTTTTGAAAAGTTGTCTTGTATGTTCCATTCTAAATGATATTGCCAGAAACTATACAGGGTTCTTCTATAAACTATACAGGGTTCTTCTAAAACTATACAGGGTTCTTCTAAAACTATACAGGGTTCTTCTATAAACTATACAGGGTTCTTCTATAAACTATACAGGGTTCTTCTATAAACTACACAGGGTTCTTCTATAAACTACACAGGGTTCTTCTATAAACTACACAGGGTTCTTCTATAAACTATACAGGGTTCTTCTATAAACTATACAGGGTTCTTCTATAAACTATACAGGGTTCTTCTATAAACTACACAGGGTTCTTCTATAAACTATACAGGGTTCTTCTATAAACTATACAGGGTTCTTCTATAAACTATACAGGGTTCTTCTATAAACTATACAGGGTTCTTCTATAAACTATACAGGGTTCTTCTATAAACTACACAGGGTTCTTCTATAAACTACACAGGGTTCTTCTCCCTTTTCTGACTCCTTGGCCTTAAGCAGGCTCCACGTCTGGGGAAGCCCTGACACGAAATCTTCAACTCCTACCCACGCTCACTCCCTCCGGAAAAGCCAGCAGGTGGAACATGTCTCAAGGTTCTCCTCCATGCCCTCGCCCCACTCTCTGCACTGAACTGCAGAGTTTCTAAGCTCAGCCTTCCAACTCACTAATCTGCTCTTCAGCTACACAGGTGTACAGTGCAGCTGGTAAAGTTTCTGTCTTAATATTTTCTCATTTGTAAGATCTAATTAGTTTTTGCTTTTTTATCAAATATAGACATACTTTAAAATATCAAGTAATACTAAAAGGCTTTTCACACACAAACACACCCTATATACCCATGTCTTAGTCTGTTTTCTGCGGCAGTAGCAGAATATCAGAGCGTGGATATTTATAAACATGTTTATCCAGCTCACAGGCTTGAGCAGTGGTTCTCAACCTTCCTAATGCTGCAGTGTTTTATTTTCATTGTTAAAAAGGGGTCACGACCCACAATTTGAGAGCCGCTGGTCTAGAGGCTGGGAAGTCTCATACCAATGTGCAACATCTGGTGAGGGCCTCCTGCTGCAGTCTAACAGGGCAGAGGGCAGGAGTGAGAGCCGGGGAGAACTCGCTTCTGTAACAAGGCCACTCCCAAGACAGTGAACCCAGACCCCATGATACTGACATCAGGCTGAGAAGGCACAGACACACAAACTTCGGGGGCACGTTCACACGCCAGCCCTCCACCACAGCAGGTGTCGTCTTCCTGTGTTACGTCCTAGAGATGCTGCAACACGCTGCCACAAACTGAGAGGCTTAAAATAGAATTTATCTTCTCACACTTCATGCGGCCAGCCTTGAAATCAGAGGGTCAGCAAGGCTGGCTCCCTCCGGTAGCTCTGTGGGGAGTGCTGCCCCGCCCAGCTCCCATGGGCTGCTGGCCACCCTTGGCGTTCTTTGCCTTGTGGCTGCGTCACTCAAATTCTGCCTCTGTTATTATGTGGCCACCTCCCCTGTATGTCTCTGTACTTTTCTTCTGTGCCTCGTAAGGATATGGGTTGTTGGATTTAGGGTCTAACCTGATCCAGGGTGATCTCGTGTTAAGATCCTCATCTGAAGGACCCATACTCCAGGAGAGGCATGTTCTGAGGTTTCAGGTGGACACACTTTCCCTAAAATAACACACCCCTTTCCTAATTTAGATAGTAAACATCCCCCGTTGTTTCTGACAAGGAGAACATGCAGTCTTTCTTCTAGGGCATCCAACTTCCTGAGATGAATTCTCTACTCTTTTTTTTTTTTTTTTGTCGAGACAGAGTTCTACCCTATGCCTTAAGCAGAGTGCAATGGTATTGTAGCTCACTGCCACCTCAGACTCGGGCTGTGGGCATCCTGCTGGCTCAGCCTCTGAAGCCGCTGAGATTACAAGAGCTCCCTACTGTGCCCGGCTGGATTTTTCAATTTTTTTCATGAGTCAGGGGTCTCACTCTCGCTCAGACAAGCCTTGAACTCCTGAGCTCAAGCAATCCTCCTGCCTCAGCCTCCCACAGTGCTGGGATTACAGGGGTGAGCGACCGTGCCCAGCAAATTCTCTATCTTTTGCCTAGGAAGCATGACTGGCTGCAGGGTCCCTGGGTCTGAGCTGCGCCCAGTCCAGAACTCAGCTCGCTGGCTTAAGAACGGCACTTCTCCCCTGCCTGCTGCAGCACCTCCTATCCAGGGTCTGGGTCTTCTCTGTCCACAGACAGACCCTCCAGGCTCCTGCAGAGGTGGGATGAGAACAGTCACCTCACTACAGATTGGAGTGGGGCCCAAGGATTAAGCACCCCTTGCCTTCGCCTCTGCCAACCCTCTCCAGCCCTGTTCTCACCCTGGCCTTCCAAGTTCTTGCCGCCTTCACCTGTCACAGACTGGACTCCCCTCATGGTGCCACCTCTGCAGACAGGCAAGGACTAACTCCCCAGCTGTCTTCCTTCTCCCAAACACACATCCATGTCCCCGGGCCGCTGCTACCTCTTCTTCCTGCCTCTGCCTTGTGTATTCATGCTTTTTCATCCTTTATAAGGTGGTGCTGAGTATGTATTTGGCCTATTTTCCAGTCCATTTATTTGTTTAGTGTTAATTTGATCCGTTTAGTGGAGTTCCAGGAGGAGGAAGAGATAAGTACAGGTATTAAATCTACACGGTTTATTTCAGGTATTTCTCATAACCCTCTCTCTTGTTCCATGAACACTTTTTTTCCTTTTATCTTTCTGAATGTTTTAATAGTTTGGACTTAGTTAAAATCCTTTACTGATTACTCTTTTTCTTCAGGTGTGAAATTCCTTGATATGCTAAACTTATTTTCTCTCCTTCACAGCAGCAGGACTTCTCATAAGTTGATCAATTTTTCTCTTACGTTCTGTACACTTTTATATTCCATGTTAGTAGTTAAATGTACTCTCTGTAAGACACTGTAATAGGGCACAGAAATCAGACTACCTTCACTAGAGAGCCTAGGTGCATCATCCCTGGAAAGCTACATTAACTCTTCATGTCACTAGGGCACAAACTGGTTGTCAGAAAGGAAGGATGCTGCAGAAACAGAACTATTCTCACACAAACAGCAACAAGGTACTCTGTGTATACATCCTGGTTAAGATCAGATGACTTTTATTGGTAAGACAAAATCCAAACACTTTTCACAAATAATATTTGCACTTACCAGAAATAAGTTTACCAAGAAGATGATTCCCAATGATTTCCTCTGAACAAGTCACCAGACAACCAATTATAAACGTACAAAAGAGCCACTGGGACTCTGATCTGGCTCTGCCTCTAGTTTTTAACTA
Organism: Loris lydekkerianus; assembly: GCA_963574355.1. Lineage (NCBI taxonomy): Eukaryota > Metazoa > Chordata > Mammalia > Primates > Lorisidae > Loris > Loris lydekkerianus. The sequence continues at coordinate 4,128 of CAUYPK010017372.1, forward strand.
ACATCTTTCTATATACACCTTCCATCCTTAGCAAAAGTGAACAGGGGGTCAGGGAGAAAGGGGGCTCTCGTGAGTACATTCAGCCCGCATCCTCTGCTCGAAGGTAGACTTTAAGTGAGTTCCTATCTCATCTGCAAACTACCTGTGCCTCTAAGACATTCTGACTAACCATGATGAGTCACAGACCATTCCTATAAAAGCGAGTTTTTAACTAAAAAGGACTGTCCTTGTTTCTACCATCCATCATTTCATTAGGAAAATCACCCTAGCACTTGAGCACAGGAGTTTGAGGTCATAGTGGTCTATGACTCTACTGTTCTCTACCTTGGGCAGAAGAGAAAGATCCTATCCCAAACAAACAAATCAATGTTCCAAAAAAAGGAAGAAGAAGAAGAAAAATCATCCTGTTCTGTAAAGAGTAAGACCCACAGGTTATAGGCCATTCCTTTTCTTTATAATAAGCTTTTAATTCGTGCTGCTTGGCTAGCTCACGTAAACGTCTAAAGCATGAAGGGGAGTACTGCCCAAAACAAACACACCACACCTTCTCCATTCCATCGGTTCCCTCGGCAGCTGCTGGGAAAGCGTTGGGTAAACAGAGGTGAATAAGTTCTGATCTCCAGCACCTACAAAGGAAATAAAGAGAAATTCAGTTATATTTTTAGGCAAATACAAACAAGGCAAGCTCTAAAGTTTATTAAATTGATATTTTTAGATGATTTTTATTTAATAGATGACATCACAGGATTTTTTTTTTTCCTTTAAGTGACTAGTTTCAAGAAAACCCTGTGCTGGACACAGAAGCATGAGCTTGACCCTCATGATGCCTCCTCAAGATGCTACAACTTTCCTGGGAGGAGGAGGAGGAGGAGGAGGAGGAGGAGGAGGAGGAGGAGGAGGAGGAGGAGGAGGATGATGATGATGATCAGAGAGGGCAAGTCACACACCAGGACGCAAAGCCAAGAGGGGTGGAGCCAGCTCGATACCACTGGCTCACCATGCTCTACAGCCACCACTTTTCCAACTTCAAAAAGAGCACCCAACTCCATGCAGAAAAGGAACCCCAGAGTAGTGACCAAAAACTTCACCAAAATAAACTCAGTGTCCAACCAAACTGCCAGTTAGAGCTAAAATTTACAGGACACGCCCCATGTGCAAATATTATACAAGGCATCTGTCAGGCACCCTCTCATCTACTCCTCCTCATAACTCCTGAGAGGAAAAGCACAAACCAGACCCTGATTTACAGATGTTAGGTAAAGTCTAGGAGGTCAACTTATTTCAAGCACAAAGCTGGCCAGATACGAGTCATGAATCCAGTGTGTCTACGCTGCACACTCAGCTGTTAATGCAGATCCTTTATCCTAGCTTTAACAGAAATGAAAAATCCATTTAGTTTCCATAAAATGACAGCATAACTGTATTAACTTAAGCTAAAAAGAACCTTTTAATATAGACAACTAAAATTCTTACATTCAGAGGATCCTCTTACTTTAAGCAAAACCATTTTCCAAATTGCTTTTATATTGATCTTTAAGAAATTGCTGGGAATTGATGTGGGCCATTAACACATTTGCTTGTTTTGCTACTATAAACCTAAAAATAAAAAGCCTCTGAAATTCATATAACAATGTTACATGTTACACAGAAGGCCCGGGACACTGACTGCCTGGGTCCCCAGCCCCATCTCGCCCTGACCAGCTGGCTAACCATACTGGAGACCATTTACCCTTCCCCGGCAGGTGTCAGCACCACACAGGAAAATAAGACCCTTGGCTTGACGGCCATAGCACAGTGGTTACGGCCCAGCCACATGCACCAAGGCTGGCAGGTTCAAGCCCGGCCCGGGACTGCTAAAACAACAATGACAACTACAACAAAAAAAAGAGCCAGGCGTTGTGGCAGGTGCCTGTAGTCCCAGCTACTTGGGAGGCTGAGGCAAGAGAATCACTTAATTCCAAGAGTTTGAGGTTGCAGTGAGCTGTGACTCTACAGCACTCTATTGAGGCCAACATAGTAAGATTGTCTTAAAAAGAAAAAAAGAAAGAAAGAAAAGAAAAAAAAGAAAAGAAGACCTCCTCCAAAAGGCTATGGCGAGGATTGAGGATGAGCATAAGAACTGACACATATTACTTTAAAAAAGGGTTACTTGTACTACATTTCTGCTAGATAAAAACAACTGTTAATAGCTGGGCATTATAGTGGGTGTCTGTAATACCAGCTACTTGGGAGGCTGAGGCAAGAGAATCTCCTAAGCCCAAGAGCTGGAGGTTGCTGTGAGCTGTGACGCCACAGCACTCTACCAAGGGCAATAAAGTGAGACTCTGCCTCTTAAAGAAAAAAATTATGTTTTAATTTATCACTTTGCACCTTGTTTATTTATTTAGTAGTCATCTTAGAAATAAAATTTAAAAATCCTCAGTTAGATTCAGGGTTTTTTTTGTTTTAGAGACAGAGTCTCACTGTCACCCCAGTTAGAGTGCTGTGGCCTCAGCCTAGCTCACAGCAATCTCAAATTCCTGGCCTCAAGTAATCCTCCTGCCTCAGCCTCCTAAGTAGCTGGCACTAAAGGTGCCCACCACAATGCCCAGCTGTTTTTTCTCATTTTTAGTAGAGGTGGGATCTCACTTTTGCTCAGGCAGGTCTTGAACTCCTGAGCTCAAGTGATTCTCCTGCCTTGGCCTCCCTGAGTGCTGGGATTACAGGTGTGAGCCACTGCACCTGGCCAGGTTCAGGTTTCTTGCCTTTGCCTCTTTTGCCTCATTAAAAGGTTCCAAGATTAATATATAAAAATCGCTGCTCTTTGCTAAGTGGAAAGTAAGTCAACTAAATGGAAGCTTTTTCCTTTCACTTGATTTTCTATGTAAAACCAGGCATGCACGCACACAAACACACACACACAATCCTTGCAATCAAGTTTCTCATAAGTGAGCAAGTAACACATGTTCACAGCAAAGGATGGAAGGCCTCGCACACCCCTCCAGGAAAGCTGCTGTACCTTAAGACTATAAAATAACAATTTCTCCTACATCCATTCTGCACTGAATCTGTGTTCATTTGAAAGACGACAGACCACTCAGCACATCTGCCAAGAGCCAAGACTTCATCTGATGTGACTGGGCATTTAACCTGTACCCAGTTGGCAGTCCCTATTATGAGCTGAATTGTGTCCCCCACTCTCCAGTCCTAACTCCCATTCTCAGAATACAACAGTATTGGAAGATTAGGTCCCTAAAGTTGATACAGTAATGAAGTTAAAACAAGGCCTTTAGGGAGAGCCCTACTCCAATCTGATGGGTGTCCTTGTAAGAAGAGAAACTTTAAACACAGCCATCACAGATGAAGAAAAGTCACGTAAAGACAGAGAGATGATAAGCCAAGGAGGAAGGACCCAGAAGAAACTAAACTTACCAATATTTTAATCTTGGACCATGAGTCAACAAATTTCTGCTGGGCCACCCAGTCTGTGGTATTTTGTTACAGCAGCCCTAGCAGACTAAGACAGTACTCCTAATTTACATTGAAGGCCAAATTCTTGTAACCCACTTAAGCTCTACATTGAGTGATTAAGAATGCGAAGGGAAATCACCATAATTTTCTCAAAATACACAGCTTTTTTTTTTTACATATACACGTGTTTATTAGGTTTCCACTTTTGCCTTCACAGAATTAAAAAGGCTTAAAATTTAATAACATTAACAATGTTTAAGATAAGGACTAGAAACAAAAACCTCGGAAAGAACGAACGACAATAAATACATTCAGAAAAGAAATTAGACAATTGCTACATCAAAATATTAAGCAATAATAACGATGCAAAGAAAGTAACATTCACACTGTCAGATAAGAGAATGTCTATTAATTACACAGCTATTATTAATTAGAATATTCTTAAATCTTCACATCAAGTATTATGAAAATCAGAGGTGCCTTTGGAAATGGGGCACAGAGAACCAGCACATGAAAGAGGGGGCAGAGCTTAAGTATAAAACCCCAGAAGAATTCTATCTAAGCTCAAGTGATAGGTAATTAAATTAACAATATAACTACTCTGTAGTTTCCCAAAATAACTCAACCACTAAGTAGGAAAGTCATTGGGGCTTTGAGGTCTATAGAGCAGCTTCTAGGCTGACTTTTTCATTTTAACCCCGTGGGCAACAGAGGCTTAAGCAAAACCGGTAAAGATTTCAGTTGTTTATAGAATAGCTGCTAAAATCAAAAACGAGGCTTAAGATTAATGTGCCTGTGTTCACAGAAACATGTTCAAAAAATTGGTATTTATTAAAAAAGTCAGCTCTGATCAATTATTTCAACGACTTTTTGTGTGTGAGGAAGGAGAGACTTTCAAAATTAGAAGAAGAATTCCAAGAAAAAACAATCCTGTTACTATAAACCCCTGCACACCACCAGGGCCCCTTGCTAACCAGGGGAGACATGGAGACTGAGGGTGTGAGAGGCAGGGAGCACAGGCAGCCCCCGTGCTCACCATACCCCAGGCATCTGCAGGGGTGTGTCTGGGGTCACTGTGGCTGAGGAATAGGCCTGGCCCACAAATGGGAAGGGTAGTGCAGGAACAGTGCAGTGGTGGCATTCATAGACAGATGTGGGCACTCACGGTGTTGGCCTGCCCCAACCGCTGGACAAGCCCCAGGTCAAGAAAAGCCCAGCTCAGAGAATCCCGGACAAGCAGCAGAGCTATAGGGTCTGACATGAAGCAGTTTTCTGACTATCAATGCCAGATGTAATTAATTGAGTTTTCTGTAACATGCAGTCAGATGACCGACAAAGACTCTCACTATTTCCTGAACTGCATTCCCTGGATTTTTTTCCAAACTCACATTCATGTACTAATTGTGTAATTTAAAATATTTTGTGTTCAAAACAGATATGAACTAATTAAACATGGGGGGGGGGATTTTAAAACAACTTTAAATGATTCAGTGATTTGGTATAATAGGTAAATTTCAACAAACTCAACGTTCTGGTGACAGTCAAGGCTGCAATAACACCATAGACTAGTGGAGCCTGTATCAGCAGATTTAGTGTCCTGTTCTTACTATGCCCTCAATGGTGAGAAAGGTCAGGGAGCTCTCTGGACCCTTTTTATAAAGACACTAATTTCTTTCACGGAGGCTCTGACTACATGCCCTCCTAACACCATCACACCGGGTGAGAGCAGGCAAGAAGCTGCTAGCTAGCAGAAGTCAGGAGAAAGGCCCTGTTTACAGCCCCTGTGCAGACAGAACCGTGGAGCTGCCATGCCCTAAGCACTTCACACAAACTAATCTATGTGGGGAAACCAAGGCACCGAGAAACACCTAACTGGCCTGAGGTCAAGCACCAAAGCTGGGACACAAACCCAGGTGGCCATGCCTCAGACTCAGTACTTTGCCACTGCTCTGTGCTGCTTCTGAATTTCTCATTTTGATCAAGTTTACTCCTTACTCCGAGGCCATCATACTGACACTGATTGGCTGAAAATGCAGGTTTCAGAACACCTTCTGCAGATAGAGTGAACATTTCTGTCATTTGCTTTTCATTGTACCAATTCTTAAACGCATGAATGTGGATAGTATAAAAGAATCAGGAAACTACAACCGTGAGAGAGTAGCAAAGAAAAATAAGATGTTTAATTTATAGATGGTGTATAGCTTTCCTAAGTACCACATGTTTTCAACATCAGTATTTTTATTTGGAGATTTAGGTTGGGTAAAAAACCTTACATAAAGATTCTAGATATTTGTTGATTCTCTTACACAGCATAATCTTTCTTTAAACTCCATAGTATAATCTTAGTAAAAAGAAATAGCAACTTTTCTAATAAAATGTATCTCTCACTTTATCTTAAATTGTTGAAGGCATCTGTAGTATTTCAGCCTACTAACAAAGCGGCTGTCTTCAGCCAATGGGCGAACTAAGTCTTGTTTTTAAAAGGTTGGATTTATTCTGCAGGGGTTCACAGACCCCAGGGCACTAACTGGTAGAAAGGACAGAAGGACAGATCTTAGCTCTGATTAAGAGAGAACCTGCATGGGGTTGGGGCTACAGTAAGGGGCTCTCACCTCAGAGGCTCTCAACCAGGCCCTGGATGAGCTTGAGGCTGGGACTCTAGAGAGACTTTATAAGGCTGTAGAGTGACTGCCAGCAGTGACTAGAGACGACCTCCCTTTAAGGCCCCTCCAAGGAAGAGTCGAAGATTCTATTTTTGAACAAAAAGTTAATTAAGATTTGCTTTGTAGAAAATTTAGCAGAAATAGCTATTCTTTGAGCATACTATTAACAAAGAGAGGTGCAATCCTTGGGTGGCACCTGTGGCTCTAAGGGGTAGGGCACCGGCCCCATATGTCTGAGGTGATGGGTTGAAACCCAGCCCCGGCCAAAAACTGCAACAAAAAAAAAAAAAAAAAAAGAAAGAAAAGAAAGGTGCAATCCACCATTAGCCAGTTCACACATGTCTGCAAACAATGTGCTGCAGATGCAGATAGCACTGTCTTTCAGCCCCTGTCTAAGGTTGCCCATAGACAACACTAATTTCTGTTCAACCACTTTTGGTGAAACAGACTTTCAAAAGACTGAAATCCATTGGGTGAGGTGGCTCACACCTATAATCCCAGCTCTCATGGAGGCCCAGGCAGGTGGACTGCTTGAGCTCAGAAGCTCAAGACCAGCCCAGAGCAAGACCCTGACTCTAAAAAGAGTCAGGTGTTGTGGCAGGTGCCTATAGTCTCACCTACTTGGGAGGCTGAAGCAAGATAATCGCTTGAGCTCAAGAGTTTGAGGTTGCTGTGAGCTATGACATCATGGACTCTACTCAGGGTGACAAAGTGAGACTGTCTCAAAAAACAAAAACAAAAGACTTTTGAATGGACAATGACAACATCCAAGATTGCAACTGGGAGATCATCTCAGCCTGTTCAATAATGCATAAAGTAGATTTGCTATAATTCACGTGTAACATCAATGCATTACTGAAAATTAATGCTTCAAATGGGAACTCTTTCATGGGGAAAACAACATCAAATGCATAATCATGGAAGTGGAAACCCTCCCCACTGGGGCTCCCAGGGCATCTGTCTAGGGGCAGGGGCAGGGAGCGTAGGTCAATGCAAAAGCACAAAAAAGGATCCAGACAGTGCCCAGGTTCTATAAGCAGAAAACAAGGTTGAGTCTATCCCCCTGTCGTGACCAGGCAACTGATCCCCATTTCTATGAACAAACACTGGCCTCCCTTTATTGGAAGGCACATATTTGTGAAGTGAAGCAAATGACACTCTCATAGTCCTGAACCTCAAAGTTTGAAGAAGTGTAAAATCAAGTTCAAGGGAGTCACTCCGACAGTGGACTTCATTACCTTCACTTGTTGTCAGCTGCCACTGATGTCCTGCATCAGGTTTGTCACATGACCTCGGTTTTAAATCCCAACCCAGTAAGCCCTGCCATTTCACCACATGCCCAGCCCGTCTACCTTCTTCCCCCAGCCTCATCTAAATCCTCACCCATAAGCTCATGCTTCCTCTCCCTCTACTCTTCTCTCTCCCAGCAGCCAATCTATAACTATTAATACCCCCAGGAGGTGTAACCCAAAGAAAACCAGCACAGTAGTGTTCACCAAGTTTCGTACCGTGGAAGTTTACCAACACACACAGACTAGTCACAAGATATAATGTCCCAAAATCTCTTCCTGTTTTAACTTAAAAGACAATGGACCGTGCATGCCATGGATGTTCAGAGGTCTAAATGAACTCTTCTAACAAAGGAGACAAATCATCTTTAGTCCTCAGAGACCAGACTTAATGAAGAGTTTAAAAAGAAAAGATTGGATAACTATAGCAAAATAAAATACTGAAGAATCAGCCTTTAACAATTTATATATATTTTTACATAAAGAAAATATAGGATAATTATAGCAGTATGAATCATAGTACTCTATTTACAAGTTAAAGAGAAAGCCAGGCGTAGTGGCGTATAGCTGTAGTCCCAGCTACTCGGGAGGTTGAGGCTTGAGGTCCACTCTAGCTCAGGAGGTTGAAACTACAATAAACTATTATGGTGCCACTACACTCCAGCATGTATGACAGAGTAAGAGCCTGTCACTCAATAAATAAATGAAGACCCTGCCTGCTCCTGACATGACCTTGCTTTCTGGCTTTGGACATAAGAATTCTCAGCCTGCTCTTTCCCCAGATTTCTCCTTTACCTACTTCAAGCCTTTGCTCAAGCATCACCAACGCAACCATTAAGGAGGGGAATTTAGCAACAACTAACAAACAACTAGCACAGCTCCAGCAGCCCTCCCAACAGATAAGCTAGGTTAAAAGACAGAGTATTCCCTGTAGGACTAGTGGAAACAGCAGAAGAGGAAAACAGTGCAAATCCCACCACTGGGGAATTAGCAGAATACACCACAACTGTAACTGTGGTCCTCCGAGAGGCTGAGGCAGGAGGATTACTGAGCTCAGGAGTTCAAAACCAGCCTGAGCAAGATGAAGACCCTGTCTCTACTAAAAACAGAAAAATTAACTGAGTGTGGGTGTAGTCCCAGCTACCTGGGAGGCTGAGGCAGGAGAACTGCTTGAGCCAAGGAGTCTGAGGTTGCAGTGAGCCATGATGACACCACTGTACTTTACCTGGGGTGACAAAAAGATCTCAACACATTGCTAAAGTGAAGTGTCGTCCAAGCTACACTGAGAGGAAAAGAGCAAGGTGGGAAAAAAAGAAAACTATGCCGTTGGCAATCTCTCATCTAAGAAAGAAAAACACAAATACTTTTGGACTTATTCTTTCTATATGGAGGGATAAACCACAAAAATTTGTAACAGAATACTTAGAAAAAGGAGGGATTAGGAAGGAGAAGACAGAAGGAACATAATGCTATTAATAGATTTCTTTAAATATACCTCATTTTGTAAATTTGATTTTGGAAGTAAATTTTATATAATTATTAAACAAAATTAAATTTTAAAAAGATTTTCCATAAAAAAAATCAGGAAAAATAAAACAAAAGGACTTAAATGTACACATACCATGGATCTGTGGTGTAACCTCAGGGAGAGGGACTATGACAAATGACTTTAAAACAGCAGTAACCTGACTGTTCACTCCTAGTGGGATACACCCAAATACCACAAAAATACTGCTGAAAAAAATCTAAATCTGTGTGTTCTCTAGTCCTGCTGCTGCAGGTAGAGTTAACAGTGTGGTGAGCAAGCATGGGACACGGTACTCCTGGGTCCCCAGGACCTGGCAGCATCAGCATCACCCCGGCACCTGGTTAGACGTGCTTAGTTTCACACCCCATCCAAATATGCCTGTTCAGAAACAGGTGACTCTGGTACAGCACAATCTAGAGAACCCTGAACTATCATCCCCAAGCATCCATGAGAACCGGGATGCCCAGCTCCCAACTCTGTCCCCTGAAAATGCCCAGCAGTAACTAGAAGCCCCAGCTACAGTCTACAGTCTTTGAAGACCGCTGTTCACTGAAAAGAGCCAGGGCTCCTTGGACAAAAGGCTGACTACAGACCGGGGCAGGAGATGTATAAAAAGAGCCCAGAGCATCATGCCAGACAGTGAAGAACCTAACAAAGATGATCTCAGAAGCCAACCCAAAGGAGGAACTCTTCGGCCAAAGATGGAACCATCTGCACATCAGTGAGGCAACAGCTTCAACGGGTTGAAACATATCACCATGATCATTAAGTAAAGATATATTTGAAAAAGCTAATTGATCACCACCAAAGGATACCGGTGAACTAACTCACTTCAAAACCAGTAAGGTAAAGGGAAAGAGTCAACCGTGTAATGTCTCACTATACAACCGGGTGACCACTTGTTATAAAAGTACATTTGTATGTGAGTGTGTATATGTATAGACACACACACTCCTCACAGGAGTATTTCAGCTAATAAATGAAAAAGAAATGGCAAAATGAGAATATCACATTTTTTAAGCATTGGGGAAATTTTAATGATATAAAAATAAGTGGTTGCTAACATTACAAAAGAGACACAGACATTGTGCATCTGCTGATGAAAGAGCACCCACCACCAGTGAAAACAGTATCGCAAAAATAAAGTAAATCCAACTCTCCAGCTCTAATTACCAAGTCTAGACAGTGACACCTCTTCGGGACACACAAGCTGTGTTTATCAATAAATTACAAAAAAGAAAAGGAAGATGGAAGGGAATGAAGATTTTAAGAGAGACACAACTTAATCTAAAAACTTTATACTAGTTCAAATTGGTTGTTTTTTTTTTCAGAAAAAAACATTTAAGACATATAAGAAATCTATACATTGAAATATTTGATACTAAGAAATAGCTTTAGGTGTGGTTTTATTTATTTATTTATTTTTTGGAGACAGAATCTCACTGTGTCACCGTAGCATCCCAGCTCACAGCAACCTCCAACTCTTGGGCTCAAGTGATTCTCTCACAATACTCAGCTATTTTTTTTTTTTTTTTAGCAGGCCCGGGCCGGGTTTGAACCCACCAGCCCAGGTGCATGTGGCTGGCACCCTAACCACTGACCTATGGGCACCCAGCCATGGTGTGATTTTAAAAAAGACAATAGACTGGGTGGCTTAAACAACAGAAGTTTATTTTCCCAGAGCCTTGAAGGCTGAGACGTCCAGATTCCATTTCTGGGGAGGGCCTGCTTTCTGAATTGCAGGTGGCCACCTTCTTGCTATTACCTCACATGGCCTTTCCTTGATACAAAGATGGGATCCTTTCTCTCTTCCCATAAAACCACTAATGCCATTATGAGGGTCCCACCATTCTCACCTAATCTGCCCAAAATTACTTCCCCAAAGCTATATCTTCTAATAACATCATGTTACAAGTTAGGGCTTCAACATATGATTTTGAAAGGGACACATTCCCTTTATAAATATTCATGGATAAATTATAGAACGTCTGAGATTTGCTTCCAAATAATACAAAATTGGGAGAATAAGGGTATAGAGAAATAAGACTGGGCAATTCACCCAAATGTTAAAGTTGGGTGAAAGATTGTAAGGTTTATTAGCACATATTGTAAGTTTCCATAATAAAAAATCTGAAGGGTTACAATTTTCCCATTTCCTTTATCCTTCTCTTTCTTTTTTCCATACCACTTATCACCTAACATACATAATTTATTATTTATGTATATCGCCTACCTCCTCTAGACAATGTAAGCATAAAGAGGGCTGGGATCTTTGCCCTCTGATGTAACCAAGCCCCCACAACACTGCCTGCCGTGGAACAGTAGTTGCTTTTGGACTGATGAACACAGCCCATTTCCTTCATATTCTACACTAAACCCAGAAACCCCAAAGGTCAGGACATCCTACTGTAGAAGTAATGACAGTGTTGGATGCCATATTCTCAGAATATGAATTTAATTTTGGAATGAGTAAGATTACACTAAAAATTTATAGTGTGTTGCTTAGTTCTTAGAATGCTGAAGTACAGGAAAGTGACTATTTTATTTAACTCTACGGTAAAGTCTTTCTCTGAAAGATAAATTTAGGGACAAACCTCCCCCCTCCTTGTGAGCAGATGGTGTCTAACTCCCTAAGTACTTAGTAGAGCCCAGAGATGGAGGAGGAATCAGACATTTTGATTCTGGCCCGAGGTGTGCTACTAAATAGTAATGACCGATCATGGTCAGCAAAACTGGCCCTCAGCTTTACAACTTCAAATAACTTCTGATGGTCCTTTTTATCATTAACCTTGGATGTTAGAAGCTCACCCTCAGGTCCAGGTAGACTTGAAAGTGCCCACAAATGCTGTGCTATAGATTTAGTTAAAATTATTACTCAAACGAGCTGCTGTCACTTCCAAGGCACTACCTAAAATTTCAGTTCTGAAATTCATGCAGACTTCTAAATGCTAACTGATCTCAGTTAAAAATAAGAAAAACTGAGGCCATAGTAGCTTACATCTATAATCCCAGCATACTGGGAGGCTGAGATTGGAGGACCACTTGAGGCTAGGCATTTAAGACTGGCCTGAGCAACCCAGCGAAACCTCATCTCTAGAAAAAAATAGAAAAATCAGCCAGGTGTGATGGCATGCACCTGTAATCCCAGCTTCTTAGGAGGCTGAGGCAAAAGGATCACTTGAGCCCAACAGTTTGAGGCTGTAGTGAGCCTGATGATGCCACAGGCGTCTAACCTAGGCAACATAGAAAGACCCTATCTCCAAAAAGAAACAAGAAAATAAAACATTCCAAACATACAACTATTCCTGGTGCAACCAAGCTGGTCTAAACCTGTTGTCAGTTCCATCATCATGTCTCCACTTTTTTTAAATTTTGCATACAAGGTCCTAAAATAAGATTGACACATTGATTATTAATTTTAAACAAATATTCTGAGAAAAAATATTCTGAACATATTTAAAATGAACATATAGTAAGAGCAGATAGGAAAGAGGGAGGAAAGGCAGAGGAAGAGACAGACAAGGGAGGCTTGCAGGCGTGTCTGGGACATCAACAACTGCAAGGCCTGCCCCAGTCCTGGTCTGTGGCTCCAAATCCCAGGCACCAGATCTAGAGCGGGAATGCACACAGGAGAGGCAGCCCTCGGAGGCTCCTTCCGTGACCACACACTTGCACACGAAATCATGCAATTCGCGGGACAAGACCGTCAACTGGCAAAATTGTTTTCTAGTGCCAAAACTCCTTAAGTCAGGCATTTGCATTTCCACTGAAAAAAGAAGTAACTTCAGCCTCCTGTCTCTCCATGGTGGACTGCAGAGAAAAGCACAGCAGTCCCTTCCAGGGAAGACAGCCTCGTGTGCTATGCTACTCACACTTGGTTATTTCAGACATTCATCAGCACTTTAAAAAAAAAATCATACCCTTCCATTTCATTTTCATAAACCAGAATTTACTTTACTAGAAACTCCTGAGAAACACATCTTGTGTATTAGGCATGTGAGCTGAATACTTCTAAATTATTAGTTCACATCCACCCTAGACCTAAAAATGGCAATGGCCTGGGTTCCCAAACTGTGTAGCCAAAGTACTATGGCAGAGTCACAGAGGCACAAAGTGATACTTTGAATTTATGAGTGCAACAGCAATGTTTAAGATGTACAGATCTCCCTTAAGGTTTTCACAGTTTCAACATCAGATTAAACTACATTTCTTTCTTTCTTTCTTTCTTTTTATTGTTGGGGATTCATTGAGGGTACAAGAAACCAGGTTACACTGATTGCATTTGTTAGGTGAAGTCCCTCTTACAATCATGTCTTGCCCCTAAAAGGTGTGGCACACACCAAGACCCCACCCCCTCCCTCCTTCCCTCTCTCTGCTCTTCCTTTCCCCACCCCTCCCTCCTCCTTTCTCTCTCCTCTCCCCTTCCCCCACCCATACCACGTCCTTAATTGTCATTAATTATCCTCATATCAAAATTGAGTACATAGGATTCATGCTTCTCCATTCTTGTGATGCTTTACTAAGAATAATGTCTTCCACTTTCATCCAGGTTAATACAAAGGCTGTAAAGTCTCCATTTTTTAATGGCTGAATAGTATTCCATGGTGTACATATGCCACAGTTTGTTAATCCCTTCCTGGGTTGGTGGGCATTTAGGCTGTTTCCACATTTTGGCGATTATAAATTGAGCTGCAATAAACAGTCTAGTGCAAGTGTCCTTATGATAAAAGGATTTTTTTTCCTTCTGGGTAGATGCCCAGTAATGGGATTGCAGGATCAAATGGGAGGTCTAGCTTGAGTTCTTTGAGGTTTCTCCATACTTCCTTCCAAAAAGGTTGTACTAGTTTTTAGTCCCACCAGCAGCGTAAAAGTGTTCCCTTCTCTCCACATCCACGCCAGCATCTGCAGTTTTGAGATTTTGTGACGTGGGCCATTCTCGCTGGGGTTAGATGGTATCTCAGAGTGGTTTTGATTTGCATTTCTCTAATAGATAGGGATGGTGTGCATTTTTTCATATGTTTGTTAGCCATTCGTCTGTCATCTTTAGAGAAGGTTCTATTCATGTCTCTTGCCCATTGATATATGGGACTGTTGGCTTTTTTTATGTGGATTGATTTCTCTATAGATCCTAGTTATCAAGCTTTTGTCTGATTCAAAATATGCAAATATCCTTTCCCATTGTGTAGGTTGTCTATTTGCTTTGGTTGTTGTCTCCTTAGCTGTACATGAGTTTTAAGTTTAATTAAGTCCCATTTGTTTATTTTTGTTGTTGTTGCAATTGCCATGGCAGTCTTCTTCATGAAGTCTTTCCCCAGGCCAATATCTTCCAGTGTTTTTCCTATGCTTTCTTTGACGATTTTTATTGTTTCATGCCTTAAATTTAAGTCCTTTATCCATCTTGAATCAATTTTTATGAGTGGAGAAAGGTGTGGGTCCAGTTTCAGTCTTTTACATGTGGATATCCAGTTCTCCCAGCACCATTTATTGAATAGGGAGTCTTTCCCCCAGTGTATATTCTTGTTTGGTTTATTGAAGATTAGGTGGTTGTATGTTGTTAGTTTCATTTTCTCATTTTCTATTCAATTCCAAATATTTATGTCTCTATTTTTGTGCCAGTACCATGCTTTCTTGACCACTATGGCCTTGTAGTACAGCCTAAAATCTGGTATGCTGATGCCCCGGCTTTGTTTCTATTACTAAGAATGGCCTTAGCTATACGGGATTTTTTCTGGTTCCATACAAAAAGCAGAATATTTTTTCCAAGTCTTGAAAGTATGATGTTGGTATTTTAATAGGAAAATAGGAATGGCATTAAATAGGTAGATTGCTTTGGGAAGTACAGACATTTTAACAATGTTGATTCTTCCCAGCCATGAGTATGGAATGTTATTCTATTTGTTAATATCCTCTGCTATTTCCTTTCTTAGGGTTTCATAATTTTCTTCATAGAGATCCTTCACCTCTTTTGTTGGGTATATTCCTAGATATTTCATTTTCTTTGAAGCTATGGTGAAGGGAGTTGTGTCCTTAATTAGCCTCTCATCTTGGCTATTATTGGCATATACAAAGGCTACTGACCTGTGGACATTTATTTTATATCCTGAGACATTACTATATTTTTTGATGACTTCCAGGAGTCTTGTGGTTGATTCTTTGGGGTTTTCTAAGTATAAGATCCTAAGTTTTTACAAAACTATGTTCTGCAGCCTGCAAAAGTATTCTGAAAAATAATATCATTAGAGTAAATATTCTACCACCTACAGGGACAATTTTGAGGTGACTAAATCAATCTACACATGTACACGTTGAATTTTTTTCAGATTCTTACATTATGGTACATCACATACTCTATAATTGCCTTCACTGATCTTGGGGCCACAGCAACAGGAAAAAAAAAAAAAATCTACCCAAGGACTCTATCTAATTAGCCCAGCCAAGTGCCCAGTGTACTAATAAAAGTTGACACATCAATTACCAAAGCAAGAGATTTTTATTTATAAAAACAGACACCTGAATAGAGATGTAAAGTTTTTGTACTGGGAACTATATTTAAAAAAAAAAAAAAAAAAAAAAAACTTGGAAACAAAATCTACACAAAAGGCATTTATCCTCAACTTCTAATTTTGAAAGAAATTAAAGGCAGTCAGCAAACACCACAGACGTTCCCATCCATCCACCTGTGTGTCCTTCACTACACACTGCGAGCATGTCACAAGCTATCACACTAGATTTCTAACAAGGCCACAAAGTATGCTAAATGTTCCCTGACTAGCTTTTCAATGAAGACACTTCTGAGAGCAACTGAAGCACTAGGAGGAAAAGCATCTCCCACCTGAATAAAATTCCATGGAGTATACTGCTTCCTAGATGCCATTCTCCTAGAACTCTCTATCCTACACCCGATAGAAAGTGTGCATCTTCCAAAGGGAAATAATGAAGACCCTACCAACTATAAACACCACTGTGTGAGTGAATGTGCAGAAAACACAGGGAAGAAATTCCACTTGAATGCTAAGCCCATCCAGGAATAAAGATCAAGATGCACAGTTAACGGGGAAGAAATTTAGTTCATTCCAACTTAAACGCCTTAATTATAAAGCAGAGAACTCTCTTCTGTTTCATACACAGATAACTTAAGAGTTACCCTAACAAAGCAGATCTTTAAAACTATCCCAGAAAGTACAGGAAAAGCCGCCAGGTGGCAGGACTTCCTGAGCCTTAACCAGCCAAAGAGCTCCTTGTTACACAGAGAATTGACCAGAAGGTGGCAACATTTCCTCAGTTTCTCAGTATCAACTGATTAGCTCAATCTTCACTTAAGGCTTTTCATAGATTAAATAAATAAGAAATACACACTTCAAACACTTTTTTGTACCAGAAAGTTTTCATTTCCTTACATTCTGAATGTTGATCTGTAGTTCCATTTTGTAGTGATTGAAGTCTTTGGCAAGTTCATGGCCCTGATGATAGAAAGTAAACATCCCCTGAAAAAACGACAGCATCTAAGACAAAAGAGAAAAAGAGACATTAGTGCACAGGGGCAGCAGTGTACACACACACTCCTCTGGAGAAAAATCATATAAACAGCCAAATGTCTCCCCCTAAGCTCACTGTTATTCCATTGAAGCAATTAGGAGGAAGTCACTAGTATTCAAGTAAATGCAGATGCATGTCATTTATTAGTTGGTATTTTTCGAAAACAATACTTTCTCTTAAACATCGGAGCCATTAGTCAATTTTTATAGCATGCTCTACAGCAGCGGTTCTCAACCTGGGTCGTGACCCCTTTGGGGGTCAAACAACCCTTTCACAGAGGTCGCCTAAATACATCCTGCATATCAGATATTTACATTACAATTCATAACAGCAGCAAAATTACAGTTATGAAGTAGCAATGAAAATAATTTTATGGTTGAGGGTCACCACCACATGAGGAACTGTATGAAAGGATTGTGGCATTAGGAAGGTTAAGAACCACTGCTCCACAGGAAAAATGGAACTCTAAGTCACCCATTTGTCCTCTGTAGTCAAGACAAACCCAATATTCATTTGTAGCTGAACCTTTACCACTGCTGGCTGGTACAATCTATAAGAAAGTAAAATCACAGAAATAAAAAGCTCAAGGCCTCCAATGCAGAGCAACCTCTCTTGTCTTGTTGACAAGGATGCTCCATGACCTGCCCAGGGCAGACATACCGTATATACTCGAGCATAAGCCGAAAATTTTGTGCCGGAAAAAAACTCGGCTTATACTCGAGTATATACGGTAGGTCCCTAATTAAAGCCTGTGTTTTCTACCAACCTTCAACCTGCCCTCTTAATTAGAGGGCAGCCTTTTCTGCCCCACAGGTAAGTAAATCTAAAGTGAGAAGTGATTTGGGGAAAAAAAACTAAGGAAATCCTGAATTTCATTTTTTTTCAGAATGTCACACAGAATAATAGTTAGGAATTTGGGACTCTGGTATCAAATGCCAGCAGGGACAGTTCCAGCTTCAGCACTGGCTTATTATGGGACCTTGGGCCAATTACTGAAACTTTCTCCACTTCTGTTTCCTTATTTGTTAAGTAGGATTATAAAAATATCTCCTCAGTGAGTTACTGTGTAGAATAAATGGGTACCGTACAGTACTTGGAATACTGACTGGGCATTATAAATGCCCAATATATGTAGGTCATTATTATTTCACATAAAAAGACCGCTTTAAGGAGGTTTAATTTTGGGGGATTGCTTAATTTAGGTTAATTCTATTACCCCAAGCAGACCATGGCTTTGTGATACTAATTTTTAATTAATTATTACTTGGTTATACTTTTGTTTCTAAAAATCATACACATGAACGGTAAATTGTATACTATATGAATTACATCTCAAGAAAGCTGCTTAAGAAAAAAAAGCACACAATAAAAGTCTAGGTTAAAATTAAAATGAATCTTGAGAATCATGAAATCCAGTGTTTGTCAATTTTTTGGCTAAAACACATATGATGAAACATCCTTTCTATTTTGATCAGGAGATACATAGTCATATGCACAAAAATCCAGAAATACTAAAATCCATGTGGATGGAAACTCATGAAGCCTTCCAGGCAACACTGATAACCTGAGCAAGCTGCAACACTGATAACCTGAGCAAGCTGAAACTTGCACAGGTGAATCAGAAAGGACAGGGTGACTGTTTCTAGGAAATGAAATAACGGGCCTTAACACAGTCTATCTCCAAACTTTCATACTGATCTGCGTATATGCCCACATATACTGTTAAAAACATCTATATAATTACAAATAAAACTCATGTGATTCTCATGTAAGTATAAAGAAATACTAGAGTAACTAACTCACAAAACTGTTTCAAATTAGACTGCCATAAGCATCATAAGTGGTGTTAAAATCATATTGCCAATAATTGCTTAAAAGTACCAATATTGAAACTGGTATGCTTGCTTTAGAAACAAACTTGAGTAAAGATTATCCCATAAACAACCCATTATACTCACAGCCCAATACATCTTTCAGAGGGGTTATTTATTTTTATTTATTTTTTACTTTTTGAGACACAGCCTCAAGCTGTTGCTCTGGGTAGAATGCGGTAGCATCACAGTTCACAGCAACCTCCAACTCCTGGGCTCAAGCGAGTCTCCTGCCTCAGCCTCCCAAGTAGCTGGGACTACAGGCACCCGCCACAACGCCCAGGTATTTTTTGGTTGTAGTTGTCACTGTTGTTTGTCAGGCCTGGGCAGGATTTGAACCCACAAGCTCTGGTGTATGTGGCTGGCGCCGAGCCTTCAGAGGGGTTTTTAAAGCGTGTAGCTATAACCAAGATGACAGGAATTGCACCCGGTTGTGGTCTGTGAGGTCATGTAGCAACAGGAATAATCTGCCCTGCGTGTTGCTCTGCAGATGGCTAAGAGGCAATGCCTTGATTTCATGGCTATCTGTGTTTGCCCTTTTCAATTTATGTCTTGCTTTCACGTTTATGCACTACCGCCTCTAACAACCATAAGTTAGATCTTGGAAGAAAACCATTTCTATTGTATCCCAAACGTCTGCTAGCAAACGTCTGCTAGCAAACATACTCACAGGTTCCACAAACTCAAACTTCTTTCTCTCTTGGATTTCCTGAAGCTTGCACACATATTCAAGAGACAGTTCATAGAAGTGCTGCCGGTTTTGCTCCACTTGGATATCTGCCTATGTTAAAATAATTGAGGTTAGTCAAACTGGAGGGAGTGAGAAGGGAAACTCTGTATCAGAGCTCCGCAAAACATCAACATCATCCTTGGGCCAAATAACGTCACACCGCTGGTTTCTGTAAATAAAGTTGTATTGGAACACAGTCACGCCCATTCATTTATGTATTACCTGTGGCTACTTTCCCACTACAACAGCAGAACTGGGCAGCCACAACAGGGACCTTACGGTCTACAAAAGTCTACAATATTTACTGTCTGATTCTCTGCAGAACAAATTTGCTCACCCCTGCTTTGGACATTGAGCTTCACTCTAACACCTAAAGATCAAGCAGGCTCCCTTCATGGAAAACTTCCCCCAACCATGACTGTCAGTTGAATCACACACATAAAATCACAATCACACAAATGGCCCTTCCATGAACAAATCCTCTAAGAAAAAGGCTGGCTGAGAGAGAGGGCTGGAGAATTCTGGTCACCGCAGCATTTGGGGAGTGACAGCAGCAGGTGAGGAAGCAGCCATCTGGGCAGCATCTCAGGAACCTGGCTCTGGGAGGTGGGCCAGGGCTGGCCGCCCATCTGCAGGTAGTCGTGGCCCACACAATATCTGATATCCTGGGGGAAAAGGGGGCACCCACTGGTCAGGAAACTAATCCAATATAAAAGTTCCAGCTTAGTCTGCCTAACTAGAAAGGAACTGGGAGAAAAGCATGATTCCACAGAGGAACAGGGGAGACAGAATTCACATCTCAGAAATTATTCTCACAAGGCACCCTGCAATATTTTTCCTAACTTAGTTTTACTCTTAAAAGTAATGTACCCAAGCATTTCTCCAGAGAAGACAGACAAATGGCTGATAAGTACACAAACAGATGCTCAACATCACACATCATTAGGGAAATGCAAATCAAACTCCCAGTGAGATACCACTTCATACACATTAGGATGCCTACTGTCCAAAAAGAGGAGGAGGAGGAGGCAGACAGGAGAAAAAGAGGAGGAAGAGGAAGAAGAAGAAAAGCAGTTATCAGTAGGAATATGAAGAAACTGGAACCATTATGTACCACTGGAGGGAATGTTAAGATGTTATAGGTACAGTGAAAAACAGAATGAAGGCTCTCAAAAACGTAAAAACAGAATTACTCTATTACCCAGCAATTCAACTTCTGGGTATATATATACCCAAAGAACTGAAAGCAGAGACTCAAACAGATGTTTGTGTACCCATAATACACAATATCCAAAAGGTGTCCATCCAAGAGTCCATCAGCAGATGAATGGATAGCAAAATGCGGTACGTACATACAATGGAGTATTATTCACCCTTAAAAAGGAAGGAAGTTCTGATATGGGCTAACTTTAGATTCTAAAATGGATGAACTTTGAGGACATTATGCTAAATGAAGTAAATTACACACAGAAAGACAAAGACGGCATGATTCTATTTACAGGAGATACCTACATATGTCAAATTCATAGAGGTAGAGAGTAGAATGGTGGTTACCAAGAGCTGGAGTGAAAGGAAAATGGGAAGTTGTCATCCAGCAGGTACAGAGTTTCATCTTCAGAAGATAAAAAGTTCTAAATTATAAATTATGTATATTTTACAACCAAAATGTGTAAGTTTGGGGGTGGACATTTAACATGTAATAAAAAAGCTTTAGCATCAAATGCTTAAAGTAAAATGTAACGAGAGCATTACTAAGCTGAGAATTGCTACCTACCACTCCTCAAAACCATGGTATTTTTGTGCCTCCCATAATCAGAGCTCGGTAGTTTGGCCACCAGCAGTTAATTGGCACAACTCCCAGCTAAAACACTATAATTTTGTGGAGTATTTAATAAAATAAAGACACGAGCAGGGTGGTTTCTCTGTATTTTTATTACTAGGAAAGGCCAGCCCTTTGGGAAAATTATGCCAGCATCAGATCTACGGAGCTGGTTTTGTCTTTTAGTGGAGTCTCTCTTTCCATTGTTCTCAGCTGCAATGGCCCTTGCATTGCAAGTCAGCCTCCATCACCACCCCCTTGATGTTCTGAGAATCCAGAATTGCCAAGCCTGTGCTTCCTGAGTAAATTATCAGGATCCCTGGGAACCTCAACAGCCCTAACTTACAACAATGCCAGAAATACCCACATTGTGGCTTAGGGCACAAAATTATTTCCTTCAGCCTGACCAAGTCTAAAAGGCAATCACTATACTCTTCCCTATATCAAGCAAAAGTCATTAGTTTTTAACATATAGTTTCAATTTCATTATCATCTAGTTTCTGGTCATTCCTGCTATAAATATGCATAAGACAGTAGATCAGACTTGCACAAAGTTATTGAAAGAATCTATTTCTTTAGTCGTATTTATACTGAAATAATATCATTTGGCTGCTAAAGAAGGAAAAATAGACTTCAAAAGTCAACAGAAATGGAATTTTCTCAAATATCCCATACTTGTTATATTACAAATGTTCAATAGAACTTAGGGACGTGGATGAAAATTGAAGCTACTATGTGTCACAGAGTTATAATAGCAGGAGCTGACAGTACCAAAACAGCCAGCATGGTGGACAGACCAAATTATACAAGTTCCCCTGCCTTTGTTCAGTACTATTCTCAGCAACCTCTATTAATCTCTTGAGTACTTAATTCACTAAAGGTAAACAATACGTTAGCCACTGCCAATACAAATGAATACCAAATCTAACATTTTCCTCCTTAAAAATCATTCCCCTTCAGTCTTGCAAAAAAGGCTGTCTCAAGTCGGAATTTGTATGTTTGTAAAGAACAAACATAGCAAGACAGAAAAGTTTATGTAATTTAAATTAAACTGAAATTATATGATCTTTCCAAATTTCTGATCTGGAGTTTAATTATCTCTGGGGTTAACTGTAATTGCCAAAGCCTGGCCAGAGGTGGTGGCTTGTACCTATAATTCTAGCACTCTAGGAGGCTGAGGCAGGTAGATTGCCTGAGCTCCCGAGTTTGAGACCAGCCTGAGCAAAAGCAAGATTTTCCATCTCTACTAAAAATAGAAAAATTAGCTGGGGGCGGCACCTATAGCTCAGTGAGTAGGGCGCAGGACCCATATAAAGAGGGTGGTGGGTTTGAACCTGACCCTGGCCAAACTGCAATAAAAAGAAAAATCAGCTGGATGTTGTAATAGGCTCCTGTAGTCCCAGCTACTTGGGAGGCTGAGGCAGGAAGTTGCTATGAGCTATGATGATGCCACAGCACTCTACCCAGGGGAGCAGAGTAAGACTCCGTCTCCAAAAACAAAAAGAAAGAAAGAAAAAAAATTTAGAATACTAGAAAGCATAAGGCGTGTGGATCTGGGTAGTTCTAAAAAAAAAAAAAAAAAAAAATAGGCATAAGGATGAACATAGGAACTTGTAGGCTCTGGGATCCTGCAGGTAGCCATCAAGAGGGCATGGAGAAGAGGGGTCATGAGAAGTGGCACATTCTGAGCCTACTCTGGAGTGAAAGAAAAAATATGCTGATGGACTAGATGACTTCAAAGCTTTTGCAAAAGCAGTGCTCAAAATGAGATGCCTAATTAGAAAGTGAAGCAGAGATAGAAATGTACTCGGAAAATGAAAATCCTCTTTAGGATACCTGACAATAGAGATAAAAGAGAACAGAGGTAGGAAACTGCTAGCATGAAGAGTGGGACCTACATATAAAAGCCACAGCTGTCATTTCAAAACTGACAGAGGGTGAGAGAAGAGGCAGACGAGAGGATGATGTAGTAATTGCACAGTGTTCTACACAGTATGGAACAAAGAGAGAACAGAGCCCTACCTAGAGCATTGTAGTGAGGAGGATTAAGTGGCATAAAAGCTCCATTCTCTTATAAACTGTCAAGCACCATCCAAATGTCAGTCAAAGGTATTAGGGAAACAAAAGAAAATGTCACATGCAAGTAACATCAAACCAACCACACACTCACCCCCGTGCGTGCATGTATACACACACACCCTTTGCAACTAAATATTTGACTTTAAAAAATAACTCAGGTTTATACCAGAAACAATGCTGTTGGTGTCATTTTGATGAGTCTTCAGTAAGCATGTGTCATAGTAGTAGTACGTTATGCCCAGATTCCTTATGTGTTTAAAAATAAAGGGGGAGTTCATAGTTTTGTGGCACGAGACAAGATCCTAACAATTATAAACAGCATTATTTTTAATAAAAACATATGTTCCAAATTGTCAACAATTCACTTTCTATTCAAGTATGTAAGGAAAACACATGGCAGATTCAGTAAGAAATAGAAAGAGAAAATGAAAGGTAAGCTATAAACCCCTTTCTTCTTACACAGAGTTCTCTCCAAAAAAAATGAGTCTATTAAAACAAGTAAAACAGACGCTATCTTTCCAATGAAGCTGAACCTCCTGAGTCCTCAGCTTTAAATAAAATTAATGCTGCCTTCAGTTCAAAGCAAAATGGTATATGAGCTTATTAAATTCATTTACTCAAGAACTCTTGAAAGCCAATTAATGGATCTATTCCCACAAATAATATATCTGTTCCTGTGAAAAAATTCTCAGAACCAAAAATTTTACTTCTATGAATCTGTATTGAATTCTATATTCAATCACTAAGACATATCATTTAACGTCTTGTTTCACAAGAACTTTTTTCTTGATTTATGACAGTGTTCATTTTTTTCTATCTCTATATGATAACAGAAGAAAAGCTTTTGAAAGTAAAGCACATTTTTTAAAAAGAGATGTACGGCTTATTAAGTTGTGGGAGCAACAGGAAAAATATAAAGAATACCTCTTGTAAATGTGAGTCTTTCTTTTTAGCTGATAAGTTCAAATGTTTATCGATTAGACTATAATTCTTTTCTGTCTCTTTGTCAAACTTCTTTTTTTCTTCCTACAAATAAAAAAAAAACACAGACAACAGTGATTAAATAGAAAAAAGTGCATATATAGTTAACCCACTGAAAAGCTCAAAATATAAATCTCAAAATAAAACTAAATACCACTGAATGTAATGAAGCTATCTAAAAATCATATCTATATCCAGCTCACTGCTTACTAATCATCAAGACAGCATTAGGATTGAAGAAACACTTCTCTTTTTTCCTTTAATGGACTTTTTTACAATATTATGTTACTTTTCAACTCTTCATACTTAACAGTGTTTAAGAACTAATATTATGTCACTCATCTCTCACAGAAAAGAAAAAATGCATAAGGATATAAAGCTCAAAAAAGCAAACTTGCCCCGATTTTGGCATAGAAATGGAATTCATTTAAAATGAAATAAGAAGTTTTTCTCTAGATAAAAAAAATTCATAATATGCAACCACCATTAGAAAAAAAGGATCTTGGGAAAGATATTCTTCCCTAATGATTCAAAATGAAGATAGATTGAGTATCCTTCATCTGAAATGCTTGGAAACCACAAGTGGTGTAGATTTCAGATTTTTTTAAATATTTGCATATATATATATAGAGAGAGAGAGAGATCTTGGGGATGAAACTAAAATCAGATAAACCTTAAACACATTTCCTGAAACTAATTTCATTGTAATATTTTTATTTTTAATAATCATGTACATGAAACACAGTTTATGTACACTGAACCATCAAAAAGCGAAGAGTCACGTGAATTTTCCAATTGCAGCGCCATACCATGCTCAAAGTTTCAGATTTTGGGGTGCTGCAGATTTTGGGTTTTCAGATGAAGGATACCTGTGTAATAAGGTCCTCTGACTAGAAATGTCATCTACTTTCCCCAAACATACCAGTGATTTCTGTTAACACTAGTTAGAGTATGTATCAATAGGTCAACAAGGCCTGAAATAATACTGACATACTAGTACGGTGATCCCTTGGTTAACATCACAAACATTTCTTAAGTCCTGCCTAAAAGCAGGAAATGTTTGCTTTCCTTTTGCTATAGAAGCTTTTTAAGTGAATAAGTATCCAAACTCTTAAATACAGGGCAGACAGACTTATTCTCCCTAAAGCTGCCTGCCAAGTTAGTAGATACGTAATAAACATTTCTGACTATCAATGAGAACACACTATGCCCTCAGGCGGTCAAATGTTTCCATAAACTTCAAACCCTTCCTAACTCTATACCCCTGAAAAAGAACATTTTCTATTTTCTAAAGGAAAAATCATGAATTATCCCAGCCTTTTCTGGTATGATGTTTTTTTCCTATTAGGCAGTAGAGATAAAATGAAGCATGTTAATCCCCTATTTATTTGTATTTCTCTTCCCCCCCCCCCAACTACCTGAGACCACATGCCGTTGTTTTAGGAACCTAGGATAGTATGTCCTCCACCAGGTCATCTGAACATCCTAAATGAATCCTTACACTGATAGAGGACAGACTCAGGAACTAGGGTTCCTTCCCATTTCTACTCGGAATCTAATTACCAACTAGCTACACAACTTCACAAAAGACCTTTATCAAAAACGTCAGGGATATTTTTTGTAGTAGCTCATTCTTGGACCCAATCCTCAAATTCTGTGATCCTATGGTTCACCTACATATGAGAAAGTACAAACACCAAAAAAGAAAATAAAAATTAGGCAGAGTTTTAACCTCTTGTTTCCTTGAAATAAAAGGACTTGGGAGGTGCCTGAGGCTCAAAGGAGTAGGGCGCTGGCCCCAATATCAGAGGTGGCGGGTTCAAACCCGGCCCTGGCCAAAAAAAAAAGAAAGAAAGAAAAGGACTTTAGTTTTCTCTATGCCCTAGGTTTTTCTTAATTTACAAAAGTTTATAAAAATCTAGGGTATTAGTACTACACAGTTACTCTCTTTCTGGTTTTTATTATTATGCTCTTCAGCTATTTTAATAACAAAATAAACTGTAACAAATAGATGTCCATTACCTAAAAATTTCCACTATTTTAAAAAGTTCGTATTGTGAAGAGCACACTAAATTCAGTGTCAGAAGACTGGACTTCTAACCTGGCCATCTAGTGCTCTGTGACTCTGTACCAAGGTCACAGCATTCTCTCAGTATAAGTTTTTCAGGTTTAAAAAGAACAGGAATGGAGGTGGGCCTGTGCACTGACCACCGATTGCTGCAAAGCGATGTCATACACTGAGAAATGTTCACTACCTGGCCGGCACCTGTGGCTCAGTGGGTAGGGAGCCGGGCCCATATACGGAGGGTGGAAGGTTCTAACCCAGCCCTGGCCAAACTACTGGGCGTTATGGCGGGTGCCTGTAGTCCCAGCTACTCAGGAGGCTGAGGCAAGAGAATCACCTAAGCCCAGGAGTTGGAGGTTGCTGTGAGCTGTGATGCCACAGTACTCTACTGAGGGCGACAAAGTGAGATTCTGTCTCAAAAAAAAAAAAAAGAGGAGAAGAGAGGAGAGAAGGGGAGGAGAGGAAAAAAAAGAGAAAGAAATGTTCACTACCTTTACAGACTAGTCCTAATCAGAAATACTGAAAACACTTTCACTCACTCACTTGATTTCATCTGAATCACAGAAAAGGGGCAAAGGAAGGATGATGCTGCAGTCAAAATACCCAGAACACGGGGGCATGGCAGGATAATTAACGTGTGGGTGAAGTAGGGTATGAGAAAAAACAGAGACACGAGGACTTTGTGAATCAAGAACTTAGCCAAGGAACAACATGACACCCACCAATTTTAGAATAGAAGTACATTTGTTCACACGTGGTATGATATTATACAAATGCTGCTGTGTTTTATTTTTGAATCTTAAGACTTAATTATTTCTTCTTGCATGTGTTCTTAATGACATTACAGAATATTATTCTGTTTCTTCGTGTTCATAGGACGTCCTGTGCTGAAATAACACAAATTTTAAAGGAGACTATTCAAGTAGCATTCAATAAAGAATGGCGCTTTCTACCCCAACACTGCATTATGTTAATTATACATAATGTCAATTCAGCAGCATAATATAAATAATTTCCTCAAGGATCAAGTCAAATACCATATGAAAATTTTTCTTATAAATCAGACATTCCAAACTCAAGTAAGTCTAGGCCAGGGTGGGAGAGAAATACGAAGGCAAGTGTTAGGGCGATGGCAAACCAGACAGCCTCTGTCTGCTCCAAAGGGGGAAGCAGCAGTAACTCGTCTCCACTGGGCTCCGCCGTGTGAACACAGGCTCAGGACCTACGCTGTGTCTTCTGACTTTTCTAGGATGGCTAAAAACCCAATGATTTTTTTAAACGGTGGCAACATTATTTTTTAACAATATGAGTAAGCCGAACAAAATTTATGTTTACAGGTTAAATATGACTCATAGAAAGTCAGCTTGTAATCTGCTATAAAACTGCACATGCAAAAAAAAAAGAATCATAAAAAAAGAGCTACTACTTAAAATGACATAATGGGTCCAATAAGACATATATTACATAAATAATAGAGAGAATTCATGAACGTAAAAACCACAATTGAAATAACCTGATCTTTTAAATATCATCAGATGTAAAAATATATTTGTCATCACAACCAATTATATTTGTCTTAAAAAAAGAAAATATTCAATCAATGGTGCTGGTACAATTGTTTAACTACTAGGAAACAGAAAGAAAACTCTACCTCATATCAAAATTAATTCCAGATGGGCTGAAAGACTCATCAGTAAAAAATGAAGCCTTAAAAATAATAGAGAATATTTTCATCAGAGAGAGACCTACTCTAAGCAAGAAAGAAACAGAAAAAGGCCATAATAACTTCTAAATATCAAAAAATACACAATAATCAAGCTAAAAAGCAAACAACCTGTTTTGCAGGTTGCAGAGGCTCCAGCCATCTGCAACAGAGCAAGACCCTGCCTCTACCAGAACAAAGTGGGGGAAGATTGCAACCAATAGAAGAGAAAATAAGTAAACATTCTTAACACATAAAACACTCTTCATTAAGCAATTTTGTGCTAAAAGCACACGTTAATACTTCCATGAAGAAATAAAGAACACAAAGAAATCAGTAAAGTTTGAACATAATTGTGAATCAGGCACTTTTCCATAGGGTACTAGATTGTTTTGTTTTAGAAGAAGGGAAGAACTTTTTAAAGTTTACTGAATGGATTTTCTTGAATTTTCTATATTTCATAATTTCCTAGCATGAAGGAATGAAAAAGGCTTATTTTTAAACAATAAACATTAAGTAATATTTAGTGGTTGACTGCTCTAGAAAAGAATTTGAATACAGCAGGTCCTTAAATAACATCCTTGTGTTATAACATCGATAAGGAAGGGAAAAAAAAAAAAAAAAAAAGATTCCCAGCCAGGGTCCCTGTCTGAGTTTTCTCCAGTACTCTGGTTTCTTTCCATATCCCAAAGCTGGGCTCCTGAGGTGAACTGACACTTCTACACAGTCCTCGAGTGAGTGAGTGTGGGTACAGGATGGCATCCTGGTCTGGGTAGGTTCCTGCCTTGCACCCTGAGCTGCTGGGAGAGGCCCCAGCCATCTGCAACCCTGAACTGAAATAATTACCTATATACTCGAGTATAAGCCGAGTTTTTTGGGGCCAAAAAATTTGGCCAAAAAAACCAAAAACCCCCAAAAATTTTTTCGCAAAAAAAACGGGTTTATTTGGGGGTATATTTTAAGGT